>WBMY01006445.1:200466-332638 GCA_013397315.1 Donacobius atricapilla | reverse complement strand
AAAAAAAAAAGGGGAGGGGAATGTGAGATTTTTGACGGTTTTGTTGTTGATTTTTTTCTAAATTTTATTTTATAGCTACCTAAAATATGAATGTTTAACAAGAATTGTTTATGATTATGAATTATGACAACTTCTTTGACAGTACACATTATGAACTGTTATTTCTCACAGTTCTACCCACTGATTCATCACTGCCATGATCACTACCAAGAGTCTCAGTGCTGAACTCCCACGCAGTTAGATGATAAATCATCTGTCATTCAACAATTGTAAGTTTTCCCCTAGATTTGGCTTTCTAAGATAGAAACCAAACAGAATTCATCCCTGAACCAGTGGTTATTTTAATCTCCAGGACAGTGGCATTGTCTCAATTGCAGCTAGAGTGTGTACATCCAAGTGTGTACTTAGAGTAAAAGAAAATGAGCTTCATGAAATGATTGTGTTTCACTTGCCTTAACTGAAGAATCTCTTGGGTCCGGTTGCTGAGGGTTCCTTTAACACTGGACAAGTACAAAATTAACAGTAAAAATTTGACTGTTCAGTAATCTGACAATAGTTGAATGATACTAGAAATGTGAAAGGATGTGCTGTGCTGTTTATGTGTGAAGACTGATGGTTGGAGATGGAGGAGAACATGTCTGATGCAGGAAAAAAGTGATGGATAATGGATATTTGGAAGAAGACAACAGGATGTTTTACTGGATTAAACCAGCATCAAATTGCAGTGGAGGGCAAGAGATTGAGTTGAGTAGATGCGGAAGTTTATGTTGTCAATTACTACAGTACCAAAGGAAATGTAGTCCATCACATGATTTTGCAGCTGAACTCTTATCTGTTGAGAGGACGTCAATACCATCATGTATGCTGTGATGCTATCTTTATGATAAATCAGTCATAATAAAACTGCATCACATCTCTTGAACTATTTGTGCATCTATTGTGCAGTCATGAACCTTCCTCAGAGTTGTTTTTAATAGTGAAAAATATCACTAATACCTTCAGACACAAATATGCACACTCTTTAGCAAAATAGTAAGTTTGCAGCAAAAGGTTTTTGTCTTTGTATTTAGAATGTCTTTGTATTAAGATTTTCTTCATATTATGAATGTGATTTTCTTCCTCCTAAACTGGACTATCACCCTGAACTCTACATTGCTATTTTTTGTAGACCTCTCGTATTATGAAAGATATGCTTGGGGATGTGTAGGTTACATGGCTGATCTCATACTTGGCCATAAGTCTTAATTAATTTGCTTGAGCTTTCTATTGACATTGGTTTTGTCATATAATACAAAAAATATGACTGGTAATAATGTGTGATGTTTAAGCTTTCACTAGTTTTTGTCTTAACCAGTGTTTAAATCAGTATCTGTTCCAATGTCCCCATGTCTATTGCTAATTTATTTAGTAAAGAACAATGTCAAAATATAGCCATTACTGCCTCCTGACGTATCTTTCAGGTCTGAATAGATTTAAAGGACAGCCTGTTTCATAACGCTGAAACAAAGGAGTGTTTTTCAAGCTCCCTTTAAGCATAGTGCTTTTTTTGTGTCACAAAATGTTAACATGATCAACCAGGGTATTCAGACTGAACTTTTATCTGATTTGCAGAGTCGTTTTATCCAGTAAAATTGGGAAACCTAAAAGCCCAAGTTTCTGTGGAAAATTCAGGATGTTTATTAACTGATGAAAATTGTAGCAAAATGAGTTTGAGAGTTAAAATTAAGTAGTTCATCACAACTATTTCTCCAGGAGATATGTGAAAAGTAGAGGGCATTGATATTGGATTGAGATCAGTAGAGTTAAACGGTTAACTTTAAACAATCTGTCAGCAGTTGTGACTATTCTATCCAACTAACACCTATAATAGTTCTATCCTAATGAATGCAGAAACCAATAATTATAATTTGTGTGTATTTCTGCAAGGTCTTGTGTGCCCAAAATAGTATACATGGAAAGAGAGTGGGGAATACTGCACTCTAAATGTGCAGTTAATATAAGATTTCCTTAAGTAAGAGGGTTGCATAGATCATTTGCCCTAAGAATGTAATTCAGAATTAAGGTGCCCTGAAAGAGTGAGTTGCTTCTGTCTTCTTGAAAGTCAACAAAGGAGAAATAGCACAAGCCTGGGAATGGATCATCAGGAAAAAGGAATTACATTTTCATATATTTGAAAATGGAGGAATTCAAAGGCAAGAGGTATATCCAATCAATGAGAAATATTTCTAGCCTTAACTAAGACTTTAGAAAACACCTATCTTTTGATTTGAAAAATGATTTAATATACCAGATATTCACTGCTGCCAGATACATCTTCCTGGTGTCGATTATCTCATGCTACTTGAATTTGTGCTCTATGCCCTAGGCTGACAGGCAGGAACAGGTAGATAATACGAATTTTATTCCTGTCAGGTTACAGATTATTTTTAAGTGAAGCACAACTTAATTTTATGGACAGTTTGCTGATATTTATTTAATGCCTTGGTAAAGCAATTTATAATTCTGATGAACTATGAAGTATTTGATTATTCTATATTACCATCTTTCATTTGTTTAAATGAGAGCTCTGTTGGCAATTTAAACCACTGAGAGAGAAAATTTTATCTTGGACTAGACATGTTATTTGCTAGTCATTGAATATATATACTGTCTTCTGAAACAGGTAGCTGGTGAATTGTGAGAAGCAAGATAGGAACAGATGGAGTTGAATGACACAAAAATGTTAATATTATAAAAAAGTAGATAATCTTATAGTTACCAGGAAAAAAATAGCTTTAATATTTAACGCACATGACAGTTTCTGAACATAAAATACACTAAGTACACATTTGCATTTAAAGAAGGTTAAAAAAACATTGTTTTTTAACAAAAAATTGGATTTCTATGATAGACAAAGAACTATAAGGTCTCCTTGTATATGTTTACCAAGCTGTGGTATGGAGTCTGAATTTGAGATCCCAGGCCATGGTTCAGGTAATTGCATTATTTTAGTCTCCAAAACCAGGTTGCCTACACTACTTTTCAGTCCTGTTATTTGTGTCTTCACAAATAGATGCCTCACATGTCATCATTATTGTGGCTTTTCTGTTCCCCTCTGTTTTCAATATTGGCTCCCTAAGAAGATTTCAGGCAGATATTTCACACAGTTCTGTGCTATTTGCAGTTCCTCTGTGCTGTAGTCACACAGGGACCCAAGCAACCTTACGTCTCTACTCAGGCAGTTTTTTAAAGTGCATCACAGTGCAGCAAATTATATTTGTACATCCAAAATCCATACTACTGAAGCCGGAAAGACATTGCACAACTGATGAAAATGTAGTGACACGAAGCTGGTGAATACAAAAGAAAGTTAACAAATTGTTATATTGTGAGCTTTATTATAAAATCAGATTGGAATAATGCTCTTTTTTTCCAAATACTGTAAACTTTTGTTGAAGACAACTAGGCAAAAAAACAGATTCACTTTATTCCTTGTAACTCAGCTAGTGAACTGCAAGAGCTACATGGTGCAAAGCTCTATTTCTATTATACTGTATTTTAACTTGCTCTCATGTAGACCAAGTTTTAAATTTTAGTATTCTGTCTGCTTTTCTAAGAATAGTGACAGTTAACAGAGATATCTGTTAATTCAAAATAAAAATACAAATATTTTAAATTAAACAATTTCTAAAGTAATTAATGTTTTTTATCACGCATATTGAACCCACAATAATTTCTTTTTCCTTTTTTTTGTTTTGTTTTGTTTCAGAGGACAACGTTTACCATTATTTGAACTCTAATTTCCACAGAATTATGGAATAGAAAGAAAAAATAATGGTAGAACACATTATATACCTTTGCTATTCAAAGAAGAATGAAGGTTTGTCTTTCTTTTCATGTCGTGCCTTGAAAGAAATGTGTAGCAGGAAAACAAGCTATACTCCATAGTAAATCTACCCTTTATTTTAATAAGATACAAATAATGTCCTTTTTTTGTAGTTGTTTTTCCTGCATTTTACCTACAGCTATCTTCTTTAAAAAAAGTTCTGTTGAATTTACAAGTTTCTTGCAGCAAGAAGTTAAAGCTCTGCGACTGCATCCATAGGGCTCATGGTTAGTTATTTAGCTGTTAGTGTATGCAATGAATTCCATTTCTGCTTCTGTATGGCATGAGAAGTTTCAATGTACAATCGTATCATAAATAACTTTCTTGTCAGCCACAAGAATAAGAAACTAATATGTGTGATTAAAACTTGCCTAGTTAAAGTGAAATGTAGCATCAGAAATCTTGCCCTCAAGGTAGGTGGCCTCTGTAGTGAAGGAATATAAAAAAATTAGCTCGAACACAGCTATAGCCAGCATAACTTTTTTCCTAGTTGCCACGCTCTCCAAACTGTGCTGTCTAGATCTAATTTGTCTCTCATGTCAGTCCATTTCTTATTTAGTTCCATGATCTCCACGATGGTTTCTTTTTAAAGAAAATATTCAAGAAAGAAAATCTAAGATATCAGAAAAATGTTTTCCCTCTTCTATTCCTTTTTTGACAGTTTTCTACAGTAGTTCATACTTGATTCCTGAGAAACTTCTCTCCAATCTTTCTCAGTTCTTCCTCAGCTTCTTGTCAGTCAATGACATCGGAATCATCAAAATAGACATTGTTATTCTGTTGTAAATGACTGTAGAGCAGGGTAATGACCTTTGCAATGTTTTTATGGCCTCAAACAGGATGGAGACTTGGAGAACTGCTGTAGTTCAAGTGTCACAGGGCTTTCTCATAGCAGATGACCACTGCTACTGCTTGCCTTGACTTCTTAGTGAACCCAAATGCTCCCTTGCTTCTGGAGGAAAACTCATCAGTTTACCTTGTAAACAAAATCTCTTTAGCTTCACCTCCTATTTCTTCTCAATAAAGCAATTCTGAGATATTGTATAGGAAATGGGACCAACCTTAAGTAGCTGTGAGAAGAGATTCTATATAATCTATATGTCAAAGTGGGAAATGTAAGAGCTGCTAGGTGCCTTGAGCAAGGTTTTTTCCAATGTAATCAATTAATCAATGTCTTAAAGCAAAAAGAAAATGCAAAAAAAACCCCCAACAATAACAAAAAAAAAGCAAAAAAAAATATAAAGACACAAATCTTTAACAGTGCAATTTGTTTTAAACAGAAGAGATATCAGTGAAGAATCACTCTCAAAAGCCTAAGATAAATGATGACTCTTCCCCTTGCTTCAGATTAAATTCTTAAAAGCTCATTACTCTGTCATCTGTGCTGACTCTATAAGCAGCCAATATATCTAAAGCTTTAGGTTATTTTACTCTAAATTTGCCTTCTGTTATGTTGTGAGAGCTTCAGAAATGTAAACAGAAGGAATTTTTTCTTTGAGTAGCAGAAAACTCAGTATGTGTTCAAAGTGCAAAATAATTTTTACAAGCTATTTGACAAATATTTAAAGTTAACCTGTTCATATACATTTACTTTGTAACAGAAGTCCCATTTTAACCTGCTTTTGTAAGAAACAGGCATTCTAAACCGTTTTAACCTGTACTGTCTGATAAGATACAGTCCCCAAAATTGTTTATATAAAGCAAGCTCTTGTTATAATTGCATGAATAATCCTAATTCTTGATTCATGGTACTTTAAGCATTAAATTATGGATTTTCCTTAAAATTCTAGCCTTTCACTGTGGAATATTGCATGCTTTCACATGTATTTAGAATTTTCTTTTCATTTTGCAGGTATTTTTAAAAATACATATCTGTACAAAATTTATGAGCAAGAAGTCTCATAGTAATGTTTCTTAAATCAAAACATAGCTAACTAGGGTACTGTTGCTTATGATAGCTTAATTTTTTTGTTCCAGCAAACAAAGACGTTTACAGAAAAAAAACCCCAAAGGCTATAAAGATTAGCCACTCATAAAAATGGCCACCCTCTTATTGTTTGCTGTCGGAGCACAACTAATTTGCCTTCTGAAAAGAGGTCAACTTTGTCATGCTGATGACAGTGCCATGATCAAGCAAACACCAGAGTAGGCTGGAAACAGAATGTGGGAAGAAGGTAGTTGATACAGTTAGAGAAACTTGCTAGGTAATGTAATTATTTTCACTACACAGTATTTGTTTTGGAAATAAACTATATCAGTCAGTGTCTGTGTATAAATTAATCAGTTTTAGGCCATTTCCCTTGAAGATCACAGTTTTCAGCACTGGAATCTGTGCTTAAAAATAGATTATAATTAAAATTATTCTGTGTGTATGTTTATTCTAAGATTCTTTTAAGTAATACAAGAATATTTGATTGCTGTCTATGTTAATTCTGCATGACAAACCTTAGCTAAATGCTATAGACAGTGGAAAAAAAGTGGTGTGTCTTAATTCTGTGCTGATAAGTGAAAAAGAAGGTTTTATCTTTTCAGCATACCATGTCTCTTCTTATGCACCCCTCTGTTGGGTTTGCATGGCCCAGTTTTGGTAGTGGAGAGAATACAGGAATGGTTTCTCCACGTCTGGCAGAGCCAAGGCCAGCTGACTCCCAGAAAACACAATGCTGGCCAAGGCTGGGCCAGCTAGAAATGGTGGTAACGCCTCTGTGATAACAGATTTAAGAAAGAAAATATGAAAGTTATTGTGCAGATGTAATTGTAGCCAGTGAAGACTGAAATGAGAGAATATGTGAGAGGAGCAGCTCATGTCAGCAAAGGAGGGGCAAGAAGTGCTTCACGCACCAGAGCTGAAATTCCCCTGCAGCCTGTGGTGCAGACCATGGTGAGGCAGCTGCACCCCTGCAGCCCATGGAGGTCCGTGGGGATAGAGAGATCCACCTGCAGCCTGGGGAGGATACCACACCAGAGCAAATGGATGCCTGAGAGGAGGTTGTGACCCTGTGGTAGACCAGAGCTGGGAGGGGCTCTGGCAGGGACACGCAGACCCATAGAGAAAGGTTCCCACATTGTAGCAGGTTTCCTGGTAGGCCTTGTGACCCTGTGGAAATCCCATGCTGGAGCAGGCTGTTCTTGAAGGACTAGACTCCATGGGAGAGTGACTTGCATTGCAGCATTTTGTGGAGAATTGTTGTTTGTAAATTGGACTAACATTAGAGAAGTTCCTGTAGGACCATCTCCTGTGGGAGGGACCCCACACTGAAGTAGGGGAAAGACTCTGCTGTATTGCTAGTGGGAAGCCTTCACAAAAGCACTACCATCACCTGCTAGTCTAAACTGGCTGAGCCTTCACAGGCTGTCATGGGCTGGTGGAAATGACAGGAAGGTTGCCAGCTCACAGATACCTGGGTGTTGTGGTTTCACCCCAGCCAGCAACCAAGCTCCACACAGCTGCTTGGTCACTCCCCCACCAGTAGAACTGGGGAGAAAATTGAGGGTAAAAGACAGAAACCTCACTGATTCAGATAAAGACTGTTTAATAGGGAAAGTGAAAGCTGTGCACACAGGCAAGGTAAAACAAGGAATTAATTCACAGTTTCCCAGGCAGGCAGATGTTCAGTCATCTCCAGGAGACCAGGGCCCCATCACACATAATGGTTACTTGGGAAGAAAAACATCATCACTCCAAACATTCTCTGCTCACTTCTTACTTTTTCTTCCACTTTATGTATTGGGCATGATGTCACATGGAATGGAATATACCTTTGGTCATCTGGGATCAGCTGTCCTGGCTGTGTCTCCTTCCATGCACACCCAACTTCCTTGCCAGCATGGCTATATGAAAAGCGGAAAAGGCCTTATCTATGTATAAGTCATTCTCAGCTTACACAAAGAGCATCATTTTATTATCAAAACTATGTTCAGAACAAAACCAAAACACAGCCCCATAGCAGCCAACAGTGAAGAAAATTAACTCTATCCCAGCCACAACCAGTACACCAAGCTTGCTTAATAAACTGTGAATAAGGCAAGTTGAACAGTACCCTATAAAGCAGAAGAAGTAACACATGCTGATGAGGAACCCTCGTTTGTTTTGTGTTGTTGAGCCTGCACAGGAAATGTACTGCAAATGGATTGCAATTTTTAAACAATGCTGACTGTCTCTCATTAATCTTCCCCTGCTTCTTGTTCTCTCTGTAACTATACCTATTAAAAAGAGTGATTAGCATATGTAGATTTGCTATTTCATATATACACAGGTATCTGTGCTGCTTTTAGTCTACTTAAATAGTTTCTTCCTGGGAGAAAACTACTTATCTGTTTGCATCCTCTAACTGCATGGAATTTTAATATTGCACATAAAAAGATTCATAAAGATGACTGAAAAATATTGTTACTTAAAGACAAGGTCACTCAAATACTGCTATGTTCAAGAAGTGGGATAACTTATAATTGTGGGGTTTATTAATTGCAGTCATGATGGAGACAGACGGTATTGGATAGCAAATATAGAGAGCAGATTAGAGAATAGTTTGCAGCCTCCACATTATTTTTACCTATGTGCATGTTCATTGTCAATGTAGACACACTGTTTCTTTTAAGTGTTTAAACTTCTTAATAAAGAAATATGTCCACTGGTTGCTGTAAGATGAAGTGAAATAGAAATCATTATCAAAGAACATTCCAGTGTATCTGGACAGTTATAAATATTATACACTTACATATAAATGCAAAACAACTAAATGCACATTCACTTTATTTGCAAATCATTGTTGGGGGTGTATTCTGTATTAACTGAACACGGAGATGGAACTAGAATCACAGTATAATTAAAAGGTTGATTCTAATTTTGTCTTACTAAAAAAAGTGACTAAGAGAGACTCAATTGATCTGAAAGAAAGTAAATTTTGCCTTTAAAAACTAAGTGGAAGTCAGATTTATCTAAATCTATTGGTACAGTGCTTTCCAATTCCTGACAAATTATTTTTCCTATCATGCTTCCTGACAGTACTCTTCTTTAGAGAAGGTACAGCATTATATCATTAAAACAACTGCTCCTGCTGGGAGATGCATTCAATACCTTGGAATACTGTTAGACATAGGTGTTTTTTAAAAGCTGGTTTTAGGCAGTTATTTACTAAATAAGAATATATTTAGGAGTCAATAGCAATTAGTCATTGAAGATTCTTTTCTTTTAATTAAAGCTCACACTTTAAAATACTAAATCAAGACAAGTTGTTCTGAAGAGGAACACTTTGTCCCTCACATTTCCTACCAGGCACAGATATTTTCAGGACCCTCCAAACAGTAGGAAATCTTTCTTCTAATCGGTTAACTTCATCAAAAGCACTTCAGCATCAAAACACCACGTGTGGGCTATGGACCAAGCTGATAATGTGAGACTGCAATTACTAGGCTTTTGCAAATTTTAGGTATAGACATGATTTTATTTATCTATTTTAAAAATATGATTATTTCTTATTTGCAGGTAGTATATGTAAATAAAATACGTATCAAGGAATTGTTTGAGCTGTAGATTAGGAAAGCTCCTTTTACACTATTTTTATCTGTAATTAACTATATACAGCTATGAAATTTCAGAATTTACACAGTAAAACATAAAGGACTTTTTGTTATGTAAATAAAGTTAGGGGAGAAAAGGAAGAAAATTTGTCTCCATGATTATTTTTATGGAAATATGAAAATAAAAGGCAAAAAGCTAGAAACTACTTTCTCAGTAGAGTACTAGGAGCCAAGGAGATGTCAAATACTTGCCAATAACAGAGGACTTGTACCACCTATAAGGAATTTACTTTTCATACAGAACACCCAGAATTTTCAGCTGAGAAATGTAATAAAAGGACTTGAGTCTTTCAACTGGGACACTAGAACTTCTTGAAATCACTGTCCTCAGACCAGTCTAATCTGAAAGAGAGAACAAAATATCTTTCCAGCAAAGGGTAGTGAAAATTTGTCACTGACTTTTTAAAAACGAGGTCTGCTCCTCAACCATAAAAATAATAATTGCTTACTTTTTTAAAAGTTTGATTATCTTTTAAGTGGAATAATATAATGGCATAAATTTGTTCGTAACTTTTCGCTTTACACTTCATCAGTCTACCTCTCATGCAGGAAAAGAAAATTCCAAATTGGTAGAAACTAGATCTGTCTTTGTACAAAATAGAAAGCCAGAAAAGTGAAGAAGCAAAAATAAGCTGAAATAACCTCAAACTTCAAGTAATGGAAAACTAATAACCTTATTGAGAAAACGTGTGTAACACAGAAATAATTTCCTCCCTTAAGAACTAAGGAATTGAGATTGGCCTTGTACTGCATATTGAATATCAAGATACAAGTATGATTAAGGAGTGAGAAAAAAACTTAAGATGACTTGGGGAAAAAAGAATAAGCAAGCACATTAATGTAATGGACTGTTCAAAGCTGATATAAAGTAGATGCAAATGAGGATATCATCTGCTTTTAAACCAGAGAAAATCCAAGCAGTATAATCAATTTTTATTCTGCAGAAAATAAACATACTTTCCATCTCATTCTTAAAAGCAGGGACTAGTATTTTTTTTTTTTTGAGACAATTTAAGGTTAATAAAGGAACCCTCTTTCTCTAGAAATGCTCATTATCTGTGTAAAACACCTCAGTCACATTCTGACACATACCTTGAGTAAAACGGTCGAAAAATTTGCAAATAAGTAGCAACACATTTTATAATATCCCTCATTTTCTGAACCTTGCCTGTATTTATGACAGGAAATGCATATATTTATTAAATTGGCAGGCACAAAAAGTACTTTAAAAGAATGTTCTCTCTCATACTTTATGAAAGCTTCAAAGTGATCTGTAATAGCTAGATGTGTAGTTAGTTGAACGAACAATAATAGACTCACTGTTGCAATGTATCTGCGGGGAAGAAGCAGAAAATTGGTGCGAATGTGTTAATCACTATAAGGAATTCAGACATTGATTTTCATATTTTGAAAGCTGATTGTAAGAAATGAAGGTGCCACTATAATTTTTATTTTTCCTCTGGGACTTTAAGAATCCAAGTCTGTTTATTTAGTAATAGTGGTATCAACTCTATACATTCTTGATCTTAATTAATTTTTATTTTGGTGTTGCCTTATCAGTGAGAGTCAGATGGGAAGAACTAAATTTTGAAAATACGAATATTTTTCATCAGGCTGGAGATAGTCACTTTTATTTTTTTAATTCATCCCACTTGACTGAACTCTAGAAACAAAAGCCATCTCCACTCCAATGTAACTTTATAGTTCCTGCTGTGTTTTCTCTTTACTAAGTAAAGGGGTTAGGTGGAAGGGCAATTAGATGAACATGCCCACAGGTGGCTGTTCAATCTTTAAGTGTTAAAAATATTAGATAGTTGTTGTATGTTGACTGCATTTATTTAACTTTGTTTTGGGGGGTTTTGCTAGGGTTTTGGTTTGGGTTTTTTTTTAAGTATTGAAATAAAGTATTATGGAAGCATATAGGAAACTAAAAAAACACAAAACATAATAAATGAGGAATAAATATAAAAAGCATAATAAATATGAGAAATTGAGAAAAAAAACCTACACAATTTTTTCTCAGTGTAATGTTTAAAAGCACATAGAACTTAGAAGTTGACTGATATCAAGATAGAGGGATCATGGAAAAGTAAAAGAAGCTGATGCTTTGGTAAAACCTTTGAAATTTTTCAGTCGTATTAAGCATGTAGTTTCTCTAATTTAGACCTGATTTAAGTAGAATATGGGTTTAAATCTAGAAACTGGTTGCATATGTCTGTACTTCATAATGGAATGCACTATAAAGATAACAAAGTTATTGCTGGCCCAAGCTGGTTTATGTACATGATTTCACAAGGCAAAGATACTGCTTAAATCTGGAAATTAGGCCATCAAACCAGACTAAGTATTTTCACGGAGCCTTATCCAGTATAATATTTACCTTTTGTTACAAAAGAACCAAGAGGATCTAGACTACCATTGACAAAAATTTTTATTTTTAGTATGGAGGAGAAAACAGTATTAACATTCTGGCTAATTTAAGAAAATTGATCAAAACGTCTTACCTTCCTAAGAAATTAGACAGAGGCTTGATTCCATTTTAGGATGCATTTTGATTCACCCTCCAAAAGGCTTGGAGCAAGAGCTTGAATTCAAAACTCATACCGTGGTGCATTGTTTCAATCCTCCAGAGGCTTGACATTCTTGTATGTGTGTCAGTCTTTTAGGAAGCCTTGTAAAGTAGAAATGAAGCAGTTATTTTCCATAGATTGCCCTGGTTCCAGAGCAAGGAAAGTAGATGTTGGTCTATAAAAAATAGCTTGGTAATACTTTCATTACTAGGATATTCAGAATATGATATTGGAAGAATTGAATGACATGACACCCAATAGTGTTTGAAATACTGAGGGATGGGCAAATTTCCTACTACAAGGAAACAGCCACGACATTGTGTGTCTAGAAGTAACACCTTTTTTACTGGTATTTTATAAGTAAAAGTACTGTTCAAGGCAGTGATCAGACTTCACTTGAACAAATCAGGCCATCCTTTCTGTAGGGGGATGCAGTAGTTGCCAAAAAGCAGAGTGACAGCTTGTTTGTGAAGATTTAAACAGTGGTGGATTTAAGCAAAGACCAAAGAGCTATCAAAACACTAACTGAGAGAGAAGCTGAGCACTTTCTGTAAACCTGTGCTGAAAGAGAGTCTAATTCTGAAGATGCAAAATAGCTATTAAAACAAAAAAGCTGTTAGAACAAAATGGTATAAACTACCAGGTATTGGGCTAGAAGCATAATGAGAAAAAATGGAGGTTCTGAAACAGCCATCATAAAAGGAGGGAGTAATGTATGTAAGAAAATTCAACTTAAATAGAGAGAACAAAAGAATTCAATGATGTGGTGATAAGATTGGACTGTGACGCATTATATCTTCCTCTTCTCTGTTATTGAGCTTTTTCATGTTGTGTGTAGTATTTGTTTAGTTTGGTTTGAGTATCCCACAAGATGATGGGATACTTAAAATTTGGGTCTCTGTAGCCTCAGTATTAAATAGCTTTAATAGCTATGCGATGTAGCTCTTGCTGACGTGGCCATAGATAAGTCTAGATATCCTTTCACCACTTTTCTAGCTTCATCATTTGTTTAGATCTCCTGCTAGTCAAGCCTGTGGAAGATTATAGATTATTGTCTCAGGTACAGCTTTCCAACATCTTAATTTCTTTCATCATTAATCATTTCTAGACAGCTTCAATAAACTTTGTTGAAGCTTATGGAGTTAAAGTAAGACCTCTCCTAAGTAACTTCACAAGACTGTGAATGTTGTACTTTAACTGATTTTTTTAAAGCTTAGAAAAGGCAGTCTATTAGACAAATAAAGATATAGTACTATATGTACTGATATCCTTTTTCATCATAATTATTGAAAAATAATAAAATAAAATTATGATACAAGCAATGGCATGAAAGATTTAGGCAATTGAAATGTGTAAGTAATGTAGAATCTAAATCTCATTTAATAAAAATGAAGCCGGAATTAAGATCTAAGAAGCTTTCAAACTTTTGTTTTGTTATGTTATGTTTCCAAAACGGGCATGCATGTTTACCTCTCAGATGTTGACAAATATGTAAATTTAAGTTCTTCTACTGTAATGGACAGAACAATCTAAAGACTGGAACTGTTCTAGTCTCTACTAGGGCTCCAGGTGGTCCTGAAATTAGTTCTGCTTGACAAAAAAAATTGTATCTATATTCTAGACTTAACAACATCATTGTTTTCTGTAGCTGGAGTACGCATAGTTGTTACTAAGGATTGAAAACACTTTGTTAAAACCTCAATCTGCCACTGTTAAAATGGTAGCTTTTACTGTGGTACCTTTTGTTTCCTTAAATACTTGTTTATATTATCCTAGTGGCTAGATATCTCAATTGTCAGAAAAGATTCTTGTTTCTTCACCTCTTAACTAGAACCAAGAAAATATGAGTGTCTGACAAAATCAGCCAGCTCAAAAGATGAAAAATAAACCCTTAAGGAATAAAATAGAGGGAGATATATCTAAAAAAATCCAGTTCTCTGTTTATAATTTTCATTGTTAAATTACATTGTAAAAATGACATCATGCAATCCATGGTAGAATTGTTCAGTGAATTTAAATGTTAACTGAGATTTTTTTTAAGATTTTATAGATTTATCAAGGAAAGTAAAAGCATATGTTGAATGAATAATCAAATGAAATTGGAGAGCTTTAAGGGGAAAGCTTATTTAGCTGCTATCTGGGACATAGTTCTGTCAATTAGCATACTTCAGGTAGCAGGTGTCTGGTCTTGATGACATGTGACAGATGATTCGTAACAGAAATCAGCATTATATACTTGCAGCTATTCTTTCTTTAATAGTACATGTTTAAAGCTCAATAAATCTAGAGAATAAGACAATTTTTTATTTTTAATTGCTAGAAAACATTATCATGACTCGTGCAAAATTTCAGAAATAAGTATTCAGTGAGGTAATATATGCTGGTGAAGAATATTCTCTCATTAAAAGACAGCACCCTCTGGATCCAATCCTATAGAATTTCAAACACTTTTTTTTCTGAAGTAACTTTAGGCAATATTCAGAAAAGCACCCTCATACAGTTCAAAGGAACTTTGCTTCTACATTTTAGATTGAGTGAAACTAAAATAATCCATTTATCTTAGATTCAGAAACAGGAAAAAAATGAAGTTATCAGATTTCTTGTACTTAAAGGACAGAACTGATAATCTATGTTAATTTGTTTCTTGACAAAAAACAGGAAAATTTGTTTAGGCATAGTTTTTTAGCAAGATGAGTCTAGAATATGCGTCTTGTGGTTGAAAACTTAATTTAGAAAAAGTTATTTAGTTTCCCGTTTCCTAAAATGGAACTTAGTACAGGTTCTTGATGGGTTACCCTAGGTTTTAATATCAAACTCCTATCTGGTCACCCATACTCCCTCCTTAACCGGACAGAGAAAGTATGCTGAAAAAGTTTGTGGGTCAAGATAAAAGCAGAGTGATGGCTTATTAGTTACTGTCAGAGGTAGAGCAGATTTGACTTGTGGAAAATAAATTTAATGCCAAATAAAAGTTTGGGGATGGTAGGACTCAAAGATAATAAACAAAATATCTTTGTTCCCTATCTTCCAGATTTTTGTTCATGCCTTCGTTCTCAACCTCTCTTCCTACCCCTGCTGCCCATTCTGCCCCTGAAAAAGCACAGGGGCCTGTGGTCATTTCATAACAGCGTCTCTCTGGCACTCCTACTCCTCACATGCTTTTTCTGCTCAGGTGTCCGTCCTTCCAGATGCCATAGTTCCCTGAGGAAATGGTCACTGAGAAGCAATCTTTGCTTTGTCTCCTGGAGTCCCTCCCTCTTCTCTGACCTTGGGCTTTGCAGGGTGCTATCTCCCTCTTTTTCTATCTCCCAATGTTCTCTCCTCATCTCATCATGTGTCATTTTCTGCCCTTTCTTACATATGTTTTCCACAAGGCACCACACTTGGAGCTGATGGGCTCAGTCATGTCATGCACTGAGTCTATTACAGAGGCGTCTGGAATTAGCTGTGTCCAGTACAAGGAAATCCTAGCCCCTCCTTACAGAGGCCTGCCCTATAGCTCCTCACTGCCAAAGCCTCCTCACTGGGCTCCTGAATTCAGACCATTTACAAAATACTGGGGGTTTAGTAAATATATTCAAGTTAAAAAAAAAAAAAATCCTTGTAAATGTATTTTTTAAGATTTGTAATGACAAACATAACCACAGGGTGTATTAGCTCATAGTCTTAAAAGTAGGAGTTGTTTATGCAGATGGAAAATTCAAGTCATTAATCAAAAAACATTAGGCACTGTGCACTGCTCTCTTTATTTTTTGAACACCTGTTTTCACGTGACATTTCTTTCTAAAACATCTGTTTGCTCTGCCAGGTATTCTGAAATCATCAGGTATAGGAAAAAAATACAGACAAAAGATCAAGGTTTCCATAAGAGCTAGATCACAGACAGAAAGAATATGGACTCAAGCTAAAGTTGTTTTTAATACAGTAGATGTCAGTGGGAGAATAAATAGAAAAGAGACAACTCTTATTTCCAGAGGAGGCTATCCATGTTTACAGTATATATGCATTGGCTAATGGACTGGCTAGTAGGATATAGTCAGGCAAACCAGGGAGCCTGACCTGTGTTAAGGCATTCATGTTAATCTGAACTGGTTGCAGAACACCCGTGAGGCTTTGGCAAGCCTGCAGCTACCTCAGAGAATTTCCACAAGGCACTGAGCTGCGGGGTAGCTTAGTATTTTAGTTAGAAGGTTGCCTTACTGAGACCTCCTACAAGTAAATTTTATTACTTCTTGCTTTTTTATCTTTGGGTTGTGTTCCCAAGGCTTTGACTTTGATCTTGCAACTGTCCTGATGGCCACAATTTCAGCTCTAAAACATCTGGGCAGTATGTAGAGAAACTGGAGATAGGAAGGTATGGTTAGGTCATGTGGTGTTTTCAGCCTTCTGCTATTGAATGGGCATGCTGAGAGTTTGAACCAGATAAATGCTAGAAGCTTTCAAAATAAGCTTTCAAGCAGTCAAACTGTATAACTCTTTAAAATACCTGTACATTTGCATTATGTGAACTAAACCCACTTAATTAAATCAGGATTGTATTCTCACTCAGGAAAGAGATGCGCAAGCTAAGACACTTTGTGGAAATATCACAGACTGTTGGATGGCAGAACTGACTGTTAGTGTTATGCTCTTTTCCAAATTAATCTTTGAAATGCATGTCAGATGATGATTTTCCAGAAGCAATTCCCAATTGCTTCAGTGGTATTACTCATGACTGAAGTAGACGTCCTGTTTTGTAGATTATACAATTTATTTATCTGCAAGTTTATTCACCATTTGTCCTAGTTAGAAACCTGAAACTTCATTGGCACATTACCTGTAGTTTAGGTGTTATTCACCAGAAATAATGTTTCTATCTGTAGGACATTATCACAATTGAATCAAGGACACTGGGGCTAGAAGAGGTGATGTTTTATTACACTCATGCCCCAAAATCATAAAAGAATTTTTTCTAGGCTTTAAAGCCTAAATTTAAACAGGAAAGACTCATTAGTGCAAGTATAAACCCGAAAAAATGTTACTTGCTAATAAGCTCATTCTCAAATAAAAGCTGGGAGATCTATGGAGAAGGTGACTCCAGAAAACCCATTCCAAAGAGATTAGGCTGTCACAGGCAAAGGTTTTAAAATAATTAGGATATTATGGAGTATTGTGGATAAATAATCAGGAATGCCATCCACAAAAATTCAGGTTCTATACCATAATAACACTGTCTAGGAGCAAAATCCGTTTCTTGTTACTGATATATTTAAATACTTTAATCTATTAAAAATATCCTGTTAATGTTAGCCCAGCAAGAAATGTTAGATAAACACAAGTGGACCATTTTGTCTTTACAGATTTTTTCATACCTCTACTTTTTGGAAGAGCTGGCTACTTCATCTGTGTGATGTTTTCTTTCTATAATTTTATTCTGTACTAAGGTATCTAAAGAAGAGCTGGAAGTGAAAATGACTGGAAGTTTTTCTCATCTGTCAATCTGCTATCTATCCTCTTACCATCTTGCTCTTATTTTTGAGCATATCTCATACCATTTTCCATAAACACCTTATATTACCTAGTGGATCTATAAACGTCTTCTTGAAAACATTGTGCCAAAGGATATTTGGCACATTCTCTAGACTATATATATAGAAATGACCTGAATAGTGTGACCAAAATACAGACAGAATGCAAATCTTTCCTTCTATATGACTTGACTATTAAAAGTGATAAAAAACTGCACAAACTGAAGAAATTAATTTTAAAAAATAAATTAATTAAAAATTAATTAAAATTGTATATTTGTGTGTCTTGATGTAATATGGGATGTAAGGTTGTTTTTCAAAACAAATACATGAAATATCAGGCAAGTCTTCTGGTCTTGAAGATGTGGGATTTTTTGGCACATGTATGAATTACATGTGCTAAAAAGGAAGGTAAGAAATGAAAAACATTCCTTGTAAAATCGATCTTCCACACATTCTGTGATGAAACAGTAGTGATTATATTTGTTTTGAATCACTGAAATCTTTACATGTGCATTGGAACTGGGATTTCTGGAAATTAATAGAATCATTTAACCTAGCTGAACTATTTTAAGCAGACAAAACACTCTACTTTTTATTAGCTTTATGCTAGTCTTGAATGATGAGCTGCAGGACAATATTATTGGCTAGTGCTGCCAGTAGGTGTTAAGAGTCCTCCAAGAAAGCTTCATGATATATCTAACCTAAATATATGAGGCGGGTGTTGATTAGGGATGCTGAGGGTTCTTCAGCCTCATTCTGTACAAATTTTTGATGTGAATGATAAGATGGAAAGGTTTGGAATTGAATTTGGCTCTCAGAGCAGGACAGAATGAGATTTGTCAGTCTTTAACAATGTGCAAGTTTAAGTAAGGTGAAATACTCACAGGAAATTTTAACAGGGCCTTTGATCATAGATACTAGAAAGTTAATGGTTAGGTATGACAATACCTCAGTACACTTTATCAGCTTATTAGATGCTAGGATGTATATATGACTTGTGCTGATCTAGTAATGCACTGATTTCTCAACCTGGTTCTGAGTATTACACATTTGAGTTAAGTAGCTCCTGTTAAAATTTAGCGTCTTATTCATGAATGCATTAAAAATATTAACTGGACAGTGTCTTCAATGAAGTCTCTTATTCCTCAGAGATGTTGCAAAGATGAGTTCTTAAATTCAATAGGGATTTCCTGGTTCATTCATATTCTGCATGCAGCAGAAATAATCAGACTTGTCCCTGCTAATTCCCAGTATAAAGGTAAGTGAGTTCAACCCTCAAAACTATTTCTGTTTTTCTTTAGCTTCATCCTGGAATAATGGCTGTTTGTTCACTTGGATTTTGACAGAGATCTAAATATAGCCCAAGATTGACTAAATTAGTCTGCAACTCATCATGCTGGACAAAAAAAAATTAATACCAGGTTTCAGCAATATCAGCCTGTAAGAAGGATGATTTTGGATAGTTCTTCAGTGTTAAAGAAGTCTAATCTGTAAAGAGGCATAGTGTGGTATTTATTTTTATTTTTAAGATTATTTTTTACTTAGTCTAACTTTATTTTGATTCTCTTTCTTAATATATATCAGGGAATGTATTACTACATTTGCCTTTTAGAGATGTTATGAATGTTTTAGTTAAAAATGCTAGAGAAATATGTTGAAATCCTTGGTAGACATCACATATAAGATGTTTGGGGTTTTGTTTTAATGGAAATCCTGTAACTAAAAGAAGATAAATAAGAATATTTTTCAGATATGTCCGGTAAAAAAATAGATGATATTTAATATCTTCTAAAGCTGAACTTCTTTGGAAGCAAAAGGAAGCTATGAGCCAGAGTGATTAAAAGTAGGATTTAAGTTTTCATGGACAAATAAGAGAGATGGGCAATCTCCAGCCCTGTGAAGTCTAACAAGGGAAAGTGCCAGATTCTGCACCTGCAATGGGTCAGCCTTGGTTGTGTGNCCTAGTGGATCTATAAACGTCTTCTTGAAAACATTGTGCCAAAGGATATTTGGCACATTCTCTAGACTATATATATAGAAATGACCTGAATAGTGTGACCAAAATACAGACAGAATGCAAATCTTTCCTTCTATATGACTTGACTATTAAAAGTGATAAAAAACTGCACAAACTGAAGAAATTAATTTTAAAAAATAAATTAATTAAAAATTAATTAAAATTGTATATTTGTGTGTCTTGATGTAATATGGGATGTAAGGTTGTTTTTCAAAACAAATACATGAAATATCAGGCAAGTCTTCTGGTCTTGAAGATGTGGGATTTTTTGGCACATGTATGAATTACATGTGCTAAAAAGGAAGGTAAGAAATGAAAAACATTCCTTGTAAAATCGATCTTCCACACATTCTGTGATGAAACAGTAGTGATTATATTTGTTTTGAATCACTGAAATCTTTACATGTGCATTGGAACTGGGATTTCTGGAAATTAATAGAATCATTTAACCTAGCTGAACTATTTTAAGCAGACAAAACACTCTACTTTTTATTAGCTTTATGCTAGTCTTGAATGATGAGCTGCAGGACAATATTATTGGCTAGTGCTGCCAGTAGGTGTTAAGAGTCCTCCAAGAAAGCTTCATGATATATCTAACCTAAATATATGAGGCGGGTGTTGATTAGGGATGCTGAGGGTTCTTCAGCCTCATTCTGTACAAATTTTTGATGTGAATGATAAGATGGAAAGGTTTGGAATTGAATTTGGCTCTGAGAGCAGGACAGAATGAGATTTGTCAGTCTTTAACAATGTGCAAGTTTAAGTAAGGTGAAATACTCACAGGAAATTTTAACAGGGCCTTTGATCATAGATACTAGAAAGTTAATGGTTAGGTATGACAATACCTCAGTACACTTTATCAGCTTATTAGATGCTAGGATGTATATATGACTTGTGCTGATCTAGTAATGCACTGATTTCTCAACCTGGTTCTGAGTATTACACATTTGAGTTAAGTAGCTCCTGTTAAAATTTAGCGTCTTATTCATGAATGCATTAAAAATATTAACTGGACAGTGTCTTCAATGAAGTCTCTTATTCCTCAGAGATGTTGCAAAGATGAGTTCTTAAATTCGATAGGGATTTCCTGGTTCATTCATATTCTGCATGCAGCAGAAATAATCAGACTTGTCCCTGCTAATTCCCAGTATAAAGGTAAGTGAGTTCAACCCTCAAAACTATTTCTGTTTTTCTTTAGCTTCATCCTGGAATAATGGCTGTTTGTTCACTTGGATTTTGACAGAGATCTAAATATAGCCCAAGATTGACTAAATTAGTCTGCAACTCATCATGCTGGACAAAAAAAAATTAATACCAGGTTTCAGCAATATCAGCCTGTAAGAAGGATGATTTTGGATAGTTCTTCAGTGTTAAAGAAGTCTAATCTGTAAAGAGGCATAGTGTGGTATTTATTTTTATTTTTAAGATTATTTTTTACTTAGTCTAACTTTATTTTGATTCTCTTTCTTAATATATATCAGGGAATGTATTACTACATTTGCCTTTTAGAGATGTTATGAATGTTTTAGTTAAAAATGCTAGAGAAATATGTTGAAATCCTTGGTAGACATCACATATAAGATGTTTGGGGTTTTGTTTTAATGGAAATCCTGTAACTAAAAGAAGATAAATAAGAATATTTTTCAGATATGTCCGGTAAAAAAATAGATGATATTTAATATCTTCTAAAGCTGAACTTCTTTGGAAGCAAAAGGAAGCTATGAGCCAGAGTGATTAAAAGTAGGATTTAAGTTTTCATGGACAAATAAGAGAGATGGGCAATCTCCAGCCCTGTGAAGTCTAACAAGGGAAAGTGCCAGATTCTGCACCTGCAATGGGTCAGCCTTGGTTGTGTGTGTAGACTGGGGAATGAGAGGCTGGAGAGCAGTGCTGTGGAAAGAGACCTGGGGATTCTGGTTGAGGGAAAGATAAACATGAGCCAGCAGTGCCCTGGTAGCCAGAAGGGGCTAACCCTGTCCTGGGGTGCATCAGGATGCACAGCATGGGCAGCCAGGCAAGGGAGAGGGTTGTCCTGCTCTGCTCTGCACTGGGGCAGCCTCAGCTCAAGTCCTGTGTGCACTTTGGGGCACCACAATGTTAAACAGACCTTAAATTATTAGCGAGTGTTCAAAGGAGGGCCATGAGAATGGCCCAAGGCCATGAGGGGCCATACGGGAAGTGGCTGCAGGCACTTTGCCTGTTAAGCCTGGAGGAGACTGAGGGGAGACCTCATTAGTCTTCAACATCCTCATGAGAGCAAACAAAGGGGCAGGTACCCATCTCTTCGCTCTTGTGATCAGGCACAGGGCTCCGAGAATGAGCAAGAAGCTGAGTCAGGGGAGGTTTAGTTTGGATATTAGAAAAAGGTTCTTCTCTTGGAGGGTGAAGGTGCTTGGGCACTGGAACAGGGTTCCCAGGGCAGTGGTCACAGCACCAGCCTGACAGAGTTCAAGTGTTTGTACAATGCTCTTGGGCACATGGTGTGACTCTTGGGGTGTGCTGTGTAGTGCTGTGTAGGACCAGGAGCTGGACTCAATGCTCCTTGTAGGTCTCTTCCAACTCAGCTCATTCTATGATTTTATGTTTCTATGATAGAAGAATTTAGATTTGCTATATTAGTGAATACTATCTTATGATTTACAGTATATATAAAGATGAATCATATAATGGTTTGGTTTGGAAACAGCCTTAAAGACCATCTAGTTCTGAACCCCCTGCCATGGACAAGGACAAATTTACTAGACCAGGTGGTTCAAAGACCTATCCAACCAGACCTTTAACTCTTCCAGGGATAAGTCATCCACAGCTTTTCTGGACAACCTGTGCTGGTATCTCACCATTGTCACAGTGAAGAATTTTTTCCTGACATTTAATTTAAACCTGCCTTCTGGCAGTTCAAACCCATTCCTTCTTTATCACTACATGCACTAACAAAAAGTTGCCCTCTCTCTCTCTTGTAACCCCCATTAGGTACTGGAAAACTGTTGTAAGGTCTTCCTGGGGCCTTCTCTTCTCCAGGCTGAATAGTCCCAACTGTCCTAGCTTGCCTTCATAGGAGAGGTGCTGCAGATCTCTGATCATATTTGTGTCCCTCCTCTGATCTATCTTTTAACAGGTCAATGTCCTTCTCATGCTGGGGAACCCAGAGCCAGTTGCAGCACTCTAGCTGGAGTATCATGAAGCAGACTAGAGAGGGAGAATTCGCTTCCTTCCCCTGATGGCCAGTCTGCTTTTGATGGAGCCCAGGACACAACTGGCTTTCTGGGCTGCAAACATACTCTGCTAGTTCATGTTGAGCTTCTCATCAAGCAGCACCTCCAAGTTCTTCTCAGCAGGGCTGCTTTCAATGAGAACAAGTATGAACCTGCATTATCTCCCCCTGAGTTGGTTTCTTCTGCAGTGGTATTCAGTGCCTCCAGATATTTATTCAACACCTCTGAATGGCCTCTAAAAACTGCAAGACTCACTAGACTAAGTATGATTAGTGTAGGGATAGCTTCCTGCTGAACTATGATTTAAGTAAAGCTTTGGTCGTAACGTTATTAATTGCCGTTTGTACACATTTCCTGTAGCTCTATTTTAAAATGTAGTGTGGAATGAGGTTTTTTCTACTGCTGTTACTGTTCCACGTATTTTCTTACTTTTCCCATTTTAGGAACTGCCTTAGCCCAGGTTCTGAGATGGTATTAAGAGGATGTAATTACACTACACCCCTACAGATCAAAATTGGAAAGCCACTTGTGCTTAAGATGCACTTGATTTCAGTGTTATGAAGACTAGAATTTCTTGTTATTCCTACCTCTTTGCTGAAGTTGTTCTGCATAGTGAACTCTCAGACGCTATAACTGTTGGTATTATATCTGCACGCTTTTAAGAGTATCCTATGGTGCAATTGCCAAAGGCAGGAAATGGAAGTCTGAACAGGCATCTAACACTAGGATCTGTACTAACTTGAGACATGAGTATTAAGTGCAGTGGCTCTTTCTAGGTTACCAATTCCAAAGGAAATAGGATCTGTTGCCTTTGAGAAAAAGCTAGATTCTGCTCAGAAGCCAGTTAATAGATCCCAAGGAGTCCCTGCCTCCTCCTGTAGTTTACCACCACCATGGTATTTGGCCACAAAAGGTCTCTTCCACTGTTGGCACTTCCTAGTTCCAAGAATTGTCAATGTCCTTGTATTCAGTGAGGGACAGAGAATTTTTTTTTTTTTTTTTTTAAACTGGCATCAGTGACTAATCCAGACAAAACAGATTCAGGTATAAACTGCATCTATGTCTAGAAGAAACCTATCAAAATAGCAATCAATGTGAAGATTCCAAAATCAAAAAGAATGTCATTATAATTCCATAAGTTGAAAATTACACCTAATCACAGAAAGAAATAGAAAGTCCCTCTGAGTGTAATGTTAGCTGCAGTAATTTCTGTACAGAAATGTGAAAAAGCTCTGCATTCAAGATGACCACTAAGCCACAACATACATACACTAGGCAGGAACCTATGCCCAACAGAATTGAGAAAGAATGGAAGAATCAGTACTTCATAAGAAGAAAATATTAGACTTAAAATTTTCAATGTATGACCCCAGGAAATATGCTTTGCCAAAAGTCTTTAGTGGAATTTTATGCAGGAGAAAGATTGCTAAGGTCTAGGCTGCCAGGTGATCTGCCCTGAGCTAGAGACATTGGTCTATAGTGCCTAACACAATATGAGAACAGTGTTGCGATTGCAAATAGCATAGTTAAATAGAAAACAAAACAAAACAAAACAGAAGTAATTCCAGAAGCCTGCATCCATCAGAATATCTAGCCCAAACAGCTGACTCCTTCCATTCTTAGTTTAGATGTGTCTTAAATCTGAGGTATTGCCATTTTACCAGGATAGGTAATAATAATAATAGAACCTGACTTATCACTTAGAAAATTGTTAGGAAAATGTTAAACATCTTTTCAGAGGAGTGTATAGCAGAATATGAAGCAGATTTGGGACATAAGTATATATATGACCACATTTGCGCTTTACTAGAGGACAATTTACTGGGTTGTTGATCTGCACTTCTAAACAGATAGGTTGCTACAAATCTGGATTGTGTAATTTATCACGGTCAAAATAATGTTGGGTTTTTTGCTTCCAGATTTAAATGTTGAGTTTAGCAAAAATTCTTTTCATACTGCAAAAATATTTCCAAAATGTGTGGAAAACCAAGCCATCAGTCAGGGTTTTATTCTGTTGTTGTTGACACTTTACAAAAGCTTTCCAACTAACTTTTAATGGGAGTTGGATTTTTGGGGATTTTATAAAACTGTAGCATCTGTTTGATATAATACTATAATACTTTTCCAAAGCCTTCTTGATTTTTTTGGAAGAAGTTCCAAGCAGAAATTGTAGGTCAGTCAATCAGTATTTGTTTTCAACAGACTTGTTAGGATAAAAAGTGTCCTATGCCATTTGAATTTCTGTCAGCATCAGAAGAAAAAATGGATAGTGATTTCAGCTCTGGTGTTTTCAATACACTTTTATGAGCAGACTTGCATTCTGATCTAAATTATGAAACTGATTTGTGCGCTCCTTGTGCTACAAGTACAAATGTCATCCTGATATAAACACAATATCTTCCATTCAGGAGGTAAAGCTGAAAAAATTGTTCCTGGAACATAGTATTTCAGGTGAGATCATAGAAGCCTATTTTAGTCCTTTTATTACAAACATTCTATTATATACTATCTTGAGAATGCCTTAGTATTTTGAAATAATTTTTTTATAGAAAGTGGAGCTACACAGATTTTATTTATTATACATTTACTCTAGAAAGGAAAATGATAATGGAATACAAATATAGGCTGTTTTTCTAATCTTCATCTCCTATATGGTTGAACTTTCAAGCTGCAACTCAAAAAAACCCCTCTAGTCCCCCAAGATTTTTTACACTAAATACAGCTAATAGTAAGTAACTAATGAGAATAAAAGTGGTTTTTTTTGAGTAAATAAAAGTAATAGGAAGCTGGTAAAAGCTATGTCATATAAACATTAGTGGGAGGACAATTGTTTCAACTGACACAAAATAGACAGAACAAACATCTAGTGAGAGGAAAAAATAAATAAAAAGTCCCAGGAGCTACTAAAATTGGAAACTGAAGTAAAGCTTCAATAGTTGAGGACTGTAACAGACTCAAATGATATATGGGGTGGATGCTAGTCAGAATTCACAGAAAACCCTTTGGCAGGAATGCATTCTGAAGTGTTATTCATACAAAATAAACTTCTTAGAAGTCACAGTAATCCTGCTGCACCTCATATCTAGAGCTGTATTTTGGCAGAAAGTGTGGTCAACCAGAGGCAGAGGCTATAGACTGTACTCATAGAGATATTTTCATCTTCAGTGATATGGGAAGTTCAAGAGGCACGTGAAAGAGTATGAAGGTGACAGACATGAAATATCTTTATGGTAAAGGAGTGACTAACGAATCTGAAGTCCTCTCCATTGGGAGAGGACTGTGCAGAATCCCCACGACTTTGAAGCAATGGGTTGATAATTTTCACATATGCGGCCTCTAGCAAATGCAGTGGGGAGGAAAATAAATGCATAGATGAAGCAAGAATGGAAACATTTTGCTCCTCTCTGTTGTTGTTCAACACACACACAGACACCACACACACACACACACTCACCTTGGTAAGAAGGCATGAACTGCCTATTAAAAGATCTGACTCAACTTTATATAGTATTTCTACAAAGACCAGGGCTTGGGGGAGAAGGTTGACACCTTTCCTCATCCCATTGGTCAAGACAACTGTCATCAGCTGTCCATATCTCTAATACAAAGAATGTAAACTACCTCGGCTAAGGAATACATTGCTTCTATTTATAACACCCGTATGTGAGAAACAACCTAAACTATGAAAACTGTGAGACACGAGGGAAGGCTGAAAAATTAGGGCGACACCTGTCTAATTTGTTTTACCGGGTTCTAGGTAGTGAAAATAATCACTAATGTTCTTTGGTACTAGAAATGAATGAGTGACTTCCACAGTGAACATTATGTGGATTTGTAGAGAGGTAGGGATGGCAACTAGGCAGCTGCAAGGTTATAGCTGAAACTCAGTGGATTGATGTTCTTTTAATTTCATGAGTCAAAAGGAAAAGTGTTCAAAACCGTATTATTTCTCTTATTTCTCTAAAGCTAAAAGCTCCCTTGCTTTTCATGAACTGCAGCATTCTTGATTTTGTACAGCATGTGCTGTAGTCTTCAAAATACTTAGGGTGTTTTTAATACTTTATCCATTTATCCCTTTTTAAAATCCTTTGTCACTTTGGTATATGCCAGTTACTGACACAGAAAAAAGATAATCATTAAATCATGCAATCCTAAAGTAATGTAGTTTATTAGAAAGATCTTCTGAGCTGCATTGCCGGTGTTAATGCAATGCATATACTAAATCAAAATGGATCTGGGTGTCATTAAAGGACTACAGCATTTACATCTCACATAGGGCAATGGACCATTCTTTCCAAAGTGTAATAGGAAAAGGTTTAGTAAAGATAGTACTTGTCTGACCTAAGAGAAGAGCACATGCAAAAGTCATAGCTTCTCACAGAACAACCATTTTAATAATAAAAAAAAAGAGTAAAATCTAAGAAGACATCTTGAAACAACATACACATGATAGGACCATGAGCTGAAATAATATTATCAAAGGAACCTATACAGTAACCACAAAAATTGCTCAAGAGGGGATGTAAGAGTACTTCTCTTCAGCATCTTAAATGGTCTACTACATGTAAAACAGTTTCAAATATTCACTTCTTTACTTCATTTACTTACTATTTACTTCAACATTTGTACTGAAAAACCCCTAAACAACAACAAAAACCTATTCCAAAACAGCTCTTAAAAACCAGACCACATTTTTTCCACTGTACTATAAAAACAAATTACTTTGAAGTCTGATATTATCTTGTAACTCTACCAGATGGAAATAGAAATGAACTGGAGAAGGTAACAGTCACAGAAATGGTCCATTAGTAAAAGAGATATCATAGAATATTACAGCTATCCAGTAAACAGAATTTTCAGAATGAAGCAAATATATCTCAGATACTTTCATATAATAAGAAAGAGACATCAGAGATTTATATGACATTTGATATGCTCACTTATGAGAAGTGTAGCCAGGATTATGTTCTAATGCCAAGAAGAGTGGTTATTGCACCTGGAGAACTTTTGTATTGTAGAAATCAAAATTCTTGCAAGTGGTGGTACAGGCTGAAAATGGATTTGAGATCAATTCTAAACCTGAAAAAAAAAATAAGCTGAATATAGATTTTTGAATAATTAATCCTTTGGCTACACTTACTGATTTACTTTTTTTGCTGACCTAATTAAAGTAAGTGTATTGAGTTACACAAATATATAATTAGCCTATTGGATTTCAAGGAAACATGCAATCAAAACTGAAAACAAAATCATGCAGTGTAGAATGCCTTATTTGTCTTCTTTATCCCCTTTCTATTCATTGACAGTTTTGCATCTGTCACCTGCATTGTACCACCTGGGAGATTTCAATTAATTTTCATATGTTTATGCTAAAGCATTGACATTCATCTGTTGAAATATTTATCAATTGACTGGAACAAATGTGGCTACTAAAGTTTATATAAGAGGTGAGCAAGAGTTCTGCACAACAAATTCATATGGGTGAACATCCATGCAGATGAAACTATTGCTATGTGATTAAAATGAAGAATTTCATAAAATTTTTACTGAATTAAAATTCTCTTAGTTTTGAAAGAACTATGGGAACAGAAACAGTTATCAGCTTTCCTTGACTATCCTTTAGCAAAAGTTTTGCAGGCTTTGTGGGGCTTCATAACAAAAACAGCTTGTAGTGCCATAGTAAAAAGAAATCTATGGTGCATCCAATATATCTAGATAGAAAAGATGACCTGACTTTCTGTACTTGTTGACAGTGATTAATACAGGAAGCTCATTGGAAAGAAATCATATGGTGTATATAAAACTGCTATAAAACAGAAAAGATGTACAACCAAAAAACACACATAGAACCCTGATATGCAAAATACTGAGAATGACTTCTTCTCTGGGAGATTGGGGCCTTTAGATCCAGCTTCAGCTTCCAGTGAACAGAATAAAACAGATCACAAAATAATAAAGAAGGGAGATGAAGCATCAGATTTTGTGAATGTAATTTAAAACTGTTAATTTGGGTTTCTGTCCACAGAGCAAAGGAGCAAACATTTTGTGTTAAGAGGTTTTAGACATGAAGCAATGGAGGGCATCTTGCCTTGTTTGTGAAGTCAAAATCCTGGAGCAACATTTTGGGTGTGTGCTGCTTCTTTTTATGAAGTAAGACCAAAATTCAACGTTTAGGGATAATTTGACTTAAAGTCCTCCCACAAATTTATTCATGCAGATATGTTCTGTGAAAAACAGATGCCAGTCTGGAATTAGTAAATCCAGAAAAACTAGCCAGATATACTCTTACATAATGAAAGCAGGAATATCACATGATTTAAGAACTTTTATTTAAAAAACAAACAAACAAAAACAAACAAACAAAAAACAAACAAACAAAAAAACCAAACCAACCAACCAACCAACCAAACAAACAAAACAAACCAAAACAAAAAAATTAAACCAAACTCATAGTACTACCGCAGCTGTCCTTTATGCTTCCCTGTGCGTCTGAAGTATTTCTTCATTACAGTAATTCCGATCTAGGAATGGCACCTAGTGTCAGCAGTAGAAATATATTCTCTCACGATTTCTGGCCAGTATCAGGTGTACAAAGGGAAGCTAATCTTCTGCTTGTAACTCTTGGTCTGCTTTTTCTGTTTCAGTCAGAGTTGTCCTACACTATGACTTGGAAACATCCTCTTCAACTTCTCTGTGCTATAGCAATCATCTATAGCTATAGAGGAAAGCAGACTGGAAGAAACTACTAATCTGAACTCTGAGTCCCTATTGAGGGAGTTCTAAGTGACAAAAAGTCAAGCTAGTTGCAAGTTCAAGATATTTTTATGTTCCAAGTTTTGCTAAACTCTTATTTGAGCATGTGCATCTGGAGGCAGAGTACAGAAGATCAAGGAGAGCAAGGCTACTCCTAAGGTTCTTACGGTAAGCAGCTTAGAATTTCAAAGCGAAAGTTTGGAGGAGCTAGGTTTTATTAATCCTCTCCCACTCTGCTGCTTCAGACAAGTGAGCTGAGAAAGGCACATGGTTCACCCTTAAGTCCTCAAAAAGAGGTGCTCTTTCCTCCATCTGATACTTCACATAAGGCTCCCGCTTTGAGGGCAGCTCTGCAATACTCATGAGAATGTGCTTTTACCCCAAAAGAAGGAGATCATTGACACAATGGGTGTAAAAATTTTTAGCTGTAAACCCATGGATAAGCATGAAGACGCAGAGGTCACTTTTGAAGATTAGAAGCAGTTTGATTGTTAAAGTGCTACTTTAAATTAGTCTAATCTTCCTTTTCCTTGGACTGTGTTGAAACATTCTGGATAATAAAGTTTAAAGTCTTGTTTTTTAGCTGTCCTTCACAGACACCTTCTTTTTACAGGTTTTCTAACCATGGGCAAACCAAATAGTACTTTTTGGACGTTTGTAAGTGTAGGAGAATGCTACCTAAGAATTGCATTTAACAAGTATTTGCAAAAGGACCTCTTGATAGTCTTATTGAAATGAGAAGGATTCTAAGATGAAGGACATAAAATAGCAGTATCTCTCCAATAAATATTAAAAGGACAAATATAATTGTATAATCTATAAACTAGATTACATTGTCTGGTGGATAGGAAATACTATTCCCTCTATGATTAACTAGGCAAGTACCAAGTATATATAAGAAGGCTTGAATTGTCTAGATTTTCAAAACAGCCCAGGTTCTTCTGACAGACTTTCACCCGTCATTTAACTGAGTAGAACTGTGTGACTTATTATTTATTTGGAACGGATTTATACATTTTACTGTGTTCATGAGACTTTGTTTGGTTGCTAACAGACCTGACAGCAGTTTGTCTAATATTTTACTGTAAGGAATAATTAGAATAAACTTAGAAAATAAAAGATCTCAGTTAGTGGACACAAATTAAAATGAAGTCATAACATTTCTGGATCTTCATTTACTTAATTAAATGCACTATTTTTCCCTTTCTGTGGGGAAAAATGATCCAGTTTATTGATATACATGATATTCACAAATTCGGTTGATTGGTTTGTTTATTTGATTGTTTATGCAGTTTTTGTTTTAAGCAAACTAACAAACTATAAGTTTGTGATTCAGTCAGTAGAAGGTCTTTAAAACTTCAGCACTGATTACTAGACTGGACTTTGCAGACCTTGGAAGAAATAAGTTGCAGGTGATGTTGTAGGCATAGGTACTCAAACCACATTGTTATATCTTCATTTTAACACTGTTTTCTGATTTTGCAGGCTAGCAGCATTTAATGCAATTAGTGATCCTCTGATTTAAAGAAAGAGAAAATTTAATATCTTGACAGTTCACATTGTAGTACTGGTATTACACAAGACAAACTGGAGTTTTGAGGGCAAGGAATTTAAAGAAAATATTCCTAATTCAGTACATTTTTAGCTTCAAATTTCAATTTCTCAAGCATGTTATTATAATTAAGGATTTTTTTTGCATTAGATATCTGCAGTTGTATGTTACACAGATTTTGGATAAGGGGAAATGGATGTGAATAGAATTTGATAAAATAACAAAAAGACTGGGTTTAATATATTTACCCTGGACTATGTAATGTGCAGAATGAGATGTAGTGGAAATACTCCATAATATAAAGTTATATAATTTTAAAAAAATTTACAGACTGTATTTACAAAATATAGGTGTGAATATTTACAAAACCAAATCAAACCAAAACAACTCCGAATGGTTTTAAGATAATCAGATGTTTAATAGAACAGTAGTTTGTACTCTGAAACTGTTTTGTAAAAAATCCCAATAAATTCTAGGGTAAGTTGAGTAAGAAAATTGAGTGCTCTGTGTATCCTGCTATCCTGGTTACAATGGAAATACTCCAATTTTTTTCATCTGTGTTCCAAATAACTGTTTTGAAAATTTAGAAGTTACAGAGAAGAGATACTAGTTAAAAAGAAAAAAATAAAAAGCAACTGAGCTCAAATTGCCTGAGGTTTTTTGGTGTGGGTTTTTTTGTTTTTGTTTTTGTTTTTTTTTTTTTTCTGAGAGAGAACTGCATGGTGATTAGCTATAGGTACATCAGTGTGAACTGATCTTTTAGATAGAAATAAAATATTGTGAATGACCATGCTTGGAAGTTAAACTTAGACTAAGACATATAAATATGATGAGCCAATCATTGATAAAGCATGATTTTGGGGGATTCGCCATTGTTGGAATTCTAAAATTGAAGATGGGATATTCCTCTGCTATACAGTATTTAGTCCAAAGAGAAATTACTTCTGATTTATTTCTGTTACAGAAACTCTTATGTTTATCTGTGTACTAGAAAAATATTGACAGTTTCTTTCTCTTCTAAAGTGAAAGCTTTTGAAACAGGACCAGGAATTAATTATTCAGCCCAATTAGGCTTAAATAAATTCATATACATATTTATAATTAATCTAACTGCTTAACTTAGTGTGATTTTTTGGTACTATACTGTCCTGGACAGCTTTTGTATCTTATGTTGGTTCTAAGAACTGAGAAAAAGAATAAAGTAGTCAGGCTTTCCTGTGCCAACATTTTAAATCCTTACAGAAATTTATAGGAACAAAGCAGACTGGTGTTCATTGTATAAAAGAAAGCTCTTTATGCAGAGAGTGATCATGTATGAATTTAATCACCTTGGCTTTGACCTTTGGGTGCAAAAAACTGCCAAAACAGACACAGGGAACAAAGCTTTTAGGTGGACTATTTTATGTTAAAAGCAATTAGAGTGCTTCTCAAGTGCATTTTTAAGAAGAAAAATAAATTACGGAAGAACTTTCTGATTAAAAAATGATTGTGCTGGTCTTCTGAAGAAATTTGAGTGGATTATTTTGAAAAACTGGCCAATTTCAAAGAAGTAGTTATCACAGTGGGAAAGGCTATAACTTGTAACTATAATAATATCTCTACAGGCATGATAAATGTATCTGTGATTGGACCAATTGGGATTTCATGGTCTGAGGCATTATGAATTTGTCAGTTCTGTTCAATTGTTTCCAGCAAAGTGACTCGATCATATTGTTCATATTATTTGAACGGAAAAAAAAAAAAAAAAAAAAAGTAAAAATCAAACTGAAAGGGTTTAAAATTAGATTGTGTTCTGACTCCAGGCAATCAGTCCTTGTCCAGAATCATTTTCCTATCTGTTGATAGATTCTTGCTGTAATATTCACAATCCATTTGTAGCTAGTCACAGCCCATTAGCCATCTGTTCTCCTATTAAGTAACTTTCTTTTTATAATGTAAGTATTTAATTTTAATAAACTCTATCTGCTAAGCATCTATCTTATGCATAATAAGGAACTGTTTCAAACAAGGTTACTGGACCATATAAAAGCAATATTTTTTTATGCACTTCCTGGGATATAGAAGACACTATTGGAATAGCTTGAAAATGTGAAAATATTTAAACTATAGATTATTGTAAATAAGTACTAGTTCTTTTAAGTGTGATATGAACAACAAGTTTTGCATGCTGAAACATTTGCCTAACTTGTCGGCTGTAACTTTGATTTTATAGATTGCACCATGGAGCAAAAATAAGATCTGATAACAGCAATGTTTATAAAACACTTCAAATATGAGGTATAGATGATTATTGTGTTTTTAAAAATCCACTCACTTGCCTTGCTTGCTTATGACAATTTGGCAAATATAATGAAAAATATCAACCAACAACTATGGAATTATATCTTTGATGTTTAAAAAGCATCATAAAAAATAACAGAATTAGGATTGTCAGAGTGATCTTCAGTTTCAAAATGTACACATGGGCATTGTGATAATTTCTAATTACTGAATCATAACTAATTTCTGACAAATTCCTGAATGAGATAGGACTCTCATAGAAATTCACATATGTATCAACTTTAAGATTATGGAGGAACAATTGGGCTTCTAGTACTTGAATTTTACAGCAAAAAAAAAATAACAGTTTTAGTGGGAGTGTTGTTAACTGGGGGGATGGAGTAGGGTGTGGTTTTGCTTGATTTTGTTTGTGGTTTTATTCGGGTTTTCTTTATTTCATTTGTGTTTGGTTTGGTTTTGTTTTGTTGGGTTTTTTTCTTTTGTTTAGGTTTTTTTGTGACATACTGTTTATCTTGGGTTACAACATAAGGTGTAACCAATGTATTCTACCACCATCTTTATTAACTTCTGATGAGCTGTTAAATTGGGTGGCAAAGTGTTTCTTTATCTTTGCCATGATTCAGCTGTGATAATTCCCTCTGGAAAGCATCTGTCACTCTGAGGGGGCCATCTCTGCCAATGGACCACCAAGGACTCCCAAGGACAACTCATAGAATTATACCACCCCATTGTGAAATTACCCATCCTGGGGGAGGTACCAAACATTCCTACCTGTAGATTATCTGGGACTAAGGACACCATGATCCCACCATCTGATACCCAGAGGACAAAAGCTCTTGGCAACCACCACTGGACCTCCAGAGAAGAACCAGACTTTTCTACAAAGTCACAGCTTTGACAAGACCACATCCATCACTCCAACAGGGCTGCAGCCGCCCTTTAATCAGACTGCTACCACCACCCTGACCAACAGAGTGTCAGGTCATATTCTGACTTGGTCAGTGTAAACCAGTGTCTCTGTACTATTGTCTTTCTTGTAATTGTCCAATTAAATTGTACCTCTGACTTGGAATCTGTCAAAGGTATTTTTTGTGGGGATAATTCCTCCTCGAAACCAGCACACTGTTTTTTAAATTTGGTTATGTAGGATGATAATAGAACTCACATGGGCTATGAAGACTAGAGATGCTACCTGTGAATTGGAATTTCAGTAAATATTTTTTTTTTAATAGTGCTGAAATCTTCATCTGCTTACCAATCATCTTGTAGAAAACACTCATTATCCTATTCTTCAGTTCTCCAGGGTTTTGGCTTCTTTTTTTTCTTCTCACTTTTTTTTCTGGCTTTTCATTTCCTTCACTTAGGTGCAGCTTCCACTACAGTTTGTCTAGTTAGCATAAATCTGAATATTGCTCTAACTCCAGGAATTTTTTTTTGCTTTATTTTGAATTTAAGGGGAAATAGGAAGGCTATTGAGATAATGCTGTTCTTGTGTTACGTGTGAAATAATAAAGTTCAGACTAAGAAGAAGTACTTTTAAGATAAACAATTTGGTTTAAATAAAACAATGTCTAAAAGAATCACTGTAGCAAAACAGAAGGATCTTTCTTGTAGAAACGACTGTGGAAACTATGGTATTCATATTTCCTAGAAATGTTCTGACCATGCATATACTTTTAAGATTTTCTCTTTAAACAGAAGAAAAATTTCTGTGGGGCAAAATTTCAGAAGATTCTGCATTTAAAAATTAAAATATGGTCATATGGTTTTAAATATTTGGACATATCTAGAACAATAAATTATTATAGTAAAATTTCCTGAATAAATTAATTTTGTTCCACTCTCTTTGTGACATGAAACTTATTCTTCTATAACTTCTGAATTCATGTATCCAGTCTGGATGGAATTGAACAAGATCTTGAAGGCTAAGTTCCAGCTCATTTTATCAAAGAAAAGGGCTGTCAGAGAAGCTTTGACAAAGATACTGCTGAAGGATCTTCCTGCTTTATTCTGGTTTCAGCTGTGATAGAGTTAATTTTTTTCTCTACTAGCTGGTACAGTGCTGTGTTTTGGATTTAGTATGAACATAATGTTAATAACTCATTGCTGTTTTAGTTTTTGCTGAGCAGTAATGTACTTAAATCGAAGATTTTTCAGTGTCTTATGCTCTGCCAGTGAGGAGGTGCACAAGAGACTGACCTGAACTAGCCAAAGGGACATTCCACACCATAGGACATCATGCCCAAAATATAAATTGAGAGGAATTACCTGGAAGGGGCTGATCTTTGCTTGGGATCAAGCTGGACATTGGTTAATGGGTGGTGAGAAATTGTGTTGTGCATCATTTGTTATTATTACCACTGTCATTATATTTTACCTTATTTCAGTCATTGAACTCTTCTTATCTCAACCCACAAATGTTGTTTTTTTACCTTCATTCTCTCCCCCATCCCGCAAGGGTGGGGGATGCAGAGAGAAGTGAGTGATCTTACTAAATGACAAGCTTACTTGCATAACAGGCTTACGAAAAATTAAATAAAATGGAAGATTAACTGTATGCCACAGAGGAAGCCAATCTTCATTTGTTTGTGGTTCATGGAATTATTAAAATAGATTGTGTTCAATTTTTCTGCTTTTTGCTATTGCCAGTTGTAGTGCCTTCAGAAAGTACAGAAATTAGTTGGAATTTGAAGAAGCTATGGTCTCAGCTGTAAGACTGTTTAATGGTTTAGAGTCTTTAGTTTCTTAAATTTCACCTAGTGAACAACTGCACTTTCAGGACAAATTCCCAGTCATTTAATGCTGAATTTCATTTCTTTTTTTTTTTTTAATCTCCTATAGGGTTTCAGCAGTGAGACACCAGTGTAGGCTGATTGAAAGGCTTCATGGAAATCAGAAGATTTTGAGTTAATAATAATACTAGGAGAAACCAATAATACATTGGGAAAAGCACCATATCTTTCTAAATTTCACAATGTATTCTCTCCATTCATTGTTCCTGACCCCATAGTACTGTGTTTTTGTGTTTATTAAACCTTGTGTCAGACCCTTTGTCTTTCTTAATGCATATAAACTTGTAAATGTAAAATATTCTTCTTCCTAACTGGCTACTCCAGCAAAAATCACCTGCCTATTTTGGTGCCCAGAATTTTACATCAATTTCTCACTAAAGAAGAAAATACATTGCTAATGAAATTTTGAAGTTGTACTGTAACAATACAAATTCCATCTCCCTTTCTCTTTGACATTGTATTCAAAAGGAAAATAAAATGTCATCTCTCAGCTGCATTTAGGTCAAACCAATACAGATAAGAAGGAATATGACAAAAATGGTAATTAAATGTTGCAAGCAGTTTCAGGCAGAAGGTGAAAATGGATGGGTTCCTGAGTATCCTTCCAGCTCTCTTTTTCTTACTTTATATATCATTCCACTATATCTAAGAGGGGAAGAAAGCTGAAAATTGAAAGGACAGAGTACACAGAATCTGGCCTAATCACTTTTGACATCTATGGGTACATGTATGCTTTGGTTTTCCTTGGCCACTGAAGATAGTCTTGGGAAGTTCTGAATCGGACTTGGACTGTCTGCAGTTTGGAAACCAATCCCAAATCTGTAATTGAAGTACTATGTGTTTGTAATTAAAATCCATAGCTGATCCATAGCCCACTTCTTAAATAGATTTTTTTTTTTTTCCTGGGGAAAGGTATTTTTAGCAGCAAGGCATAGAAATAGGTCCTAATACCAGCTAGAAGGAATGTTGATTCCAGGCTAATTATACTCAATTCCACATAAAATATAAAATAAGTAGTTTGCTTGTTTTGGGTTGGGTTTTTTTGTTGTTGTTGTTTGTTGGTTTTGTTTTGTTTTTTTTAATATGTATTCAACAGTAGGACTTGACATAAAAGATTTTAGATCATAGTGTGAAAACTTAGTATGCAGATTTATCAAGGTCAGGACAGGAACTTCATCTTGAACATTCAATGGAAAAAATGTTATGATCCAAATTCAATTTTACTTGGGTTAATATTGATTTAAACATTTGCCATCATCTTTCTTTCAGAGTTGCCCATTTACTTCAGAGAGTATGATCAAAAAGTTCTCTCATCCTGAACGAATGTACTATTCATCTCATACAATATGAAGGGCCTCGGCAGGTGTAAATTGGCTTTGCTCCATTGAATTCAGTGAAACTGTGTCAGTTTTCCGTGACTGGAAATGTGACCATTTTAACTTACAGAAGAGGTTGCATTCAAAGAGGTCTTTAATCACAAGGTTTAACGAGGAATTATTCTTTTATCTGAATGTTGCCTTAACTCCAACCTTGACTGTGCTTCCCCTGAGCTTTATAGGCAGCTCTGGTTTCATGACACAAGCAAAGATCTTTTATTGCCTTATATAGATGTTAAAATCAGGTATTTAACAACTGAAATGAAAAGATCTTTTTCTTAATTTAGAGAGTGTTTATAAAGGAAGTAGAGTTGTTATTTTTTTGTTGTTGTTGTTGAAGAATGCTTAATAGACTTTTCCTGGAGTTGCTATAGTAACACAGTGCAATAATTGAACCTTAAAGGTGATGTCTCATTTATTTTGAAAGATAATGCATGGAAAGGGAGAGAACATAGAAGTCTTTTTACTAAACCATTTAAGGCCTGTTTAAGAAGAGATATTAAAATGGTAAAATTCCTGTTTTTTTTTCCCAGGTTGTATTTAAGCAAAATATGAAAGCTAAAAACCTGTTCAGTCTTTTTTTTCTCTCAGCTGTTCAAGTAAAAAGGAATGCAAGTATTCCTTGAGTTCAATACAGAATTTAAAATTTTTATTTAACCTGTAAATACAGTTCAAACTTGACTCATCAAGAATTAAATCTGCTTTCACTATAAATTTTGCCATTCTAAAGGGCTGCATTTTCATGCAGAAATCTGTAGTCATTCACTTGTTCACAAGACCATGGAAGAAAGAGCTGTGTGGGGCATGGTGATATTCAGAAATTGGTTGACTTTAGCAAAACTGGTATCAGTGACAAGGCTTAAGCTTTATTTCTGGCTCAGCTAGGACAGAGTGGAACTGAAAAAGTGTCTGTTTTCCAGGTTTGACACCTAAGGGTTGCACTGTGCATTACCATCAATATCAAAACTACTTAGCAGGATGCTGAAAGACTGTTTTGTCAGCTATTATTCTCCATCTGAATTACTCTAATCATCTTGGTAAATTTCATTCATATTAAGTAACTCCTGTGCAAATTATTAATTGATTGCTTTCTATAATCTCCAGTATATGCAGTGCCAAACAATAATAAATCTTATTAAAGGAAGCTTGAGCATACAATAACAGAAGATTGAGTAGAGTTTGTTTCCTGACATTTCACCCACTTGAGCCACTGCTGAGATAAAAGTTACAAGTTTGGTTTCATCTAGCTGTGGTTCAGATGTGATGTTTTGGATCTGGGGGTGTGCTAAAGGACACGACTGTATGGTTCACATCATTTAGAAGCACAGTCAGAGAAGTGGGTTTTCTATCCTTGCAAACCATGTAAATAAAGATATAAATTGAGAGGTATGCCAGGTCACAGCTGGAAGGAAAGGCAGAGCAGAGATACATTAGATGCTGTTAAAGTTGTGAGAAACATGGAGTATGAGGCATCCATTTATGTCACTCTGAACTTCTTTTTGCACTCAAAATTCAATCATCTGCATTCAATAAAGAATCACGAGGCTACAACTTACAAACCTATAAAAATGGGAAGTATACAGGTCTTCTGAGAAGAAAATCATGGTGTTTTACTCCTCTATTTCACAGATTAAGGGTATAAGTGAAATCTATAAGGAAGTTACAAGAAAAGAAAGGAATTAAAATACTTCTGCTGATATAAGAATTATCTGAAAATAATATTTTGAGGTTAAATCTTTCTCATTCTAAAAAGTTAATTTATACCATGAGTCCTCTATGTGAATAGGTTTTAAAATTAATACAAGAAGATATGACACTTTTAATAAGGCTGATACTAAGGTGAAATGATGTGGAGACTCTGAAACTTATCCCTAATAACATGACAAAATCTTCAATTTTTTTCTACAACATGAAAAAAATGATAATGTATTTTGCCTTGAAATTGGCTCTGATGGATGCTGCCTGCATATAGATAATATTTTCTTCTTCAACAAGGGTTCAAGTAATTTTGTGATTTTTCTGAGTTTTGTTTATTTGTCCCCAGCTTTCTTACAGGCTCCCTCTAGGTACTCGAAGGTTGGTATAATATATCCCTGGAGCCTTCTCTTCTCCAGGATGAACAACCCCAAGTCTTTCAGCCTTTCCTTATAGGAGATGTGTTCCATGCCTCTTATCGTCTCCATTACCCTCCTCTGGACTTGCTTCATCACGTCCACAGCATGATACCAATGTCCATTTGAGTATAGGTCTGTTGACCACCACCCCTTTAATAGGAACTAAGTTGCCAGAGCTGTTTAAGTGAAAATGTTCTATTTAGAATCTGCTCACCATTGATTTTAAGTGAGATTCGGGCACCAAAATTAGAACTTTTTCCTCTCAAAGAAGTGCATAGCAGAAAGCTTTGCCACTAGCAATATGCTACAGGCATCAGAACTGTGTCAATAAAGTCATTGAGATATTTAGTAATTGGAACACAATGGTAGATAAAAGCAGAATGCTCATTATGTTGAACCTCCAGGTATGGCACTGCAAGTTGATTGCACAGTAACCTTCCCTGGCCGGTTGCTCTGACTACACCACCAGCAGAGAAATTTAGCTTGAGATTTTGAATTGGGCATGAGAAGGAAAAATAAAATGGTTTTGTTTGTGGTTTTGTATGTTTTTATTTTCCTAGTGTACTTTTATTTTAACACATGCACAGAAGCAGGTTGAGCGGGAAATTGGAAATCTCATGGATTTTAAAAAAGAGCCAAGTACAGTTCTATATCTGCAGCAGAATGACCTCATGCAGCTGCATAGACTGGGACTGGCTGGTGAGTTAGCAGTCCTGCAGAAAAGTACTGCAGTTTGAGCTGAATATGAGTGGACAGTGCTCACTGTAGAAGGCAGACCGCATACTATCAGTATGCTTACTGCATGCTGCGTACTGAGCTACATTGCTGTCACTCAGACCAAAAGAAGTTATTATCTCTTTTTGTTCAGTGTTACTGAGGCTGCATATGCAATACTTCCTATACCTTTTATTACCCCAGTTCGAAAAGCTGTTGAGAAAACCAAGTCCAGTGGAGGAAAAACCAAGATAATCAGAACCAAGAAAACATGAACTAGAATAAGAAGCTGAGAAAGTTGGACCTTTTTTAAGCTGATGCAGTTTTTATTTAAGGATAATTGGCATCTACTTGAAGAGGAATTACAGACACATCTTTCTTAGTAGTGGCAGGATAAATGGTAGAACATTTACCATGAGTTGCAGCTTGGAATTAGATATTGGCATATTAGATATTATCCTTTCCTAGCCAAGCTGAAGGGGATGGGAGTACAGATATTTATATATCTATATATCTCTCTATATAGATATATATGTGTGTGTGTATATACATATATATATAGGTGTATGTGTATATAGAGGTGTAGCATTGTGTCAGTTTACCTAGACATGTGATAGAACCTCCTTGGAGATTTCCAAGACTTCAGTGGGCAAAGCCGTGGCTGATCTGACCTAGTTCTGTGGAAAGTTCCAAGTAGAAATCAAATTAGGCGACCTCCAGAGACCCTTCTCAGACAAACCTTTTATGATTCCATTGGCTGCTTAATGTTCTTACATCAGCTGCTGAACTACATCCAAAAGGACAAAAATATCACAGTGGGGAAGTTTTCAGGAACACAAAAATGGCTGGGGAAAGAGTAGCCTCTCCCTGTGTCCTCCACCTACTTAAGTAGTACTAACCAGAGGAGTGTGTCCATTCCCTCTGAAATGGCGCTCAGTGCATGTACAGATGCCACATGATTTTGGACAACTTATATCATGGATAGTTTTGCCCTCTTAAAATTTTTAATTTTTCTTAACTGACCAGTGGGATTAAAATATGTATGAAAGGGACTGTATGCTTAGTTATTGTTTGTTCCAAAAAATTTCTTGCTGTGGGACAAGTAGCCTAATTTTTTTGCTTCTGAATATGGAGCTTCCTTAAAAGAGAGAAAAGGATGTGTGTGCAAATTTCCTTTAAATAGGCTTCCACTAAGTAAACTCAATTACATTTTTGTTGAGAAAAAAATCAAATTCTAATAGGCTTTGTTTGTTATTTTTCTTATTAATCTAGGCCAAGCAATACCTGGGTTTGATAGTTCAAGGAAAAACCTTAAAGCATTTGCTTCTTATACTCAAAGACAACTAAATGAAAGCAGAAGATTTTCTGGTATTTACATTTTGACTTCTCCCTGAAGACAAAGGCTTTCTTTCTCTCAGTAGTTCTCTGATTGATATTTCCAACTGTACAATTAGTTTAAAATGCTTTTAGCTTTTATTAAGTTGTATGTCTAGTGTCTGGTCACTGAACAAAGAAAAAGGCATGCTGAGGATCAGATGATCAGACACATTAGAAGGAATGCTTGCACCTTTCTCCTAAGGCTATCACAGGAGAACAGTCAGTCCCACTGTGACCCATAAAGAGGGTTCCATCAAAGAATCTTCTTTCCTGATATGTCTTGAAGACTACAGTAAGCTACTATTACAACAGTCGGTATGGGGCAGAAAGAGATTTGGGGAATGTGTAAAATTCCCTAGAGGATATTTTAAGTGGGAAAATGAATATGGGATTCTTAAGTGGGGGAACAAAGGCAGGGAAAGGGACATCTAAAGGTAGATGAAAAAAGAACAAGCACATGAAAACATGCACATAAACAAGAATATGAAAATGCAGAAAAGAAAATATTACTGGCAGTTGACTGTAAGCAGGTGGCTAGCCAGCAAATTTATCCACTTATGCCCCGTGGTTGTGATTGACACGTACTTTTTTTTAAACTCTATTCTTCTTTTCCTGGGTGCAATATTCTGGGTTTGCACAGCACTAATGAAATAATGAAGAGACAGATGTGAGAGTTATCTGCTGCAGGGACCGTAAATTCAAAACATAAAGACAAGAGGATCTGAAGGCCAGCAATGGCAAAGATCATCAGCCTGGACAACTTATTGGAAAGAATTGTTGAGGGAAGGGAGAGTAAGTGTACTGCATACGTATGTGTGTGTAATGACAAGAAACCCAAATAACGTCAGCTGCAGTAGGGCTGCAAATCTCAAGTTCTTGTGTGTCCTGGTGGGGGTGGCCAGGGCGACTCAAAATGTCTGGGGGAAAGCTACTGGATAGACTTGAGTGTATAAGGTCACTGGTGACTTGAGTGCCTAAGGCCACTCAGCCTCTGGAGAGATCCATATTGTCTGCTCACTTTTGTGTAGTAGCTGACCTCAGTACTGCACAGAATGAGAGGAGGAACTGGCCCATCGGCAATGTGCACCCTTGTGGGAGTGTTACTTTTTTTTTCTTCAGTGTGTTCTGCTAAAGTAACACTTGCTGCATCTGCAGCCGTGTATGTACATGTATCCACATGTGGGTAGTATGTGAAGTGCAATTTTGCATATATTTATTGTCATCCTCACTATTGGCCTGACCTGGGGACATGCAGCTTCAATGCCATTGCATCTATTGGACCATTGTTTTTTTGTTTGTTTTTGTTGTTGTTGTTGGGGTTTTTTTGTTTCTGTTGTTTGTTTGTTTATTTGTTTTTGTAAGATACAAGGTGGCAGAGTAAATACAAAAAAAGCCATACTCCCTCAAGTTTGAATCAAATTAAAATGAAGCCAAGAAAAAAAAAAAAAAAGTGGATTGTAAATGTTCCAAAAATTAAATACTAACCAAGGATGACTGTCAGAGTTTGAGACTCCTGGAATTTTTAATAGGAAAAAAATTATCTCAGAAGAATGAGAGGGAAAGAAAAAATAGAAGTCACAGTCAAACATTCATCTATTTTGCCTAGATATAAAGACTATTTATAAATACTTGAAGGAGGTGGGGGAAAAACCCTTTAATATTGCTGCATACTACAGGGAAATCTTAGACATTGCAGAATATTGTTGTAAAATTATTTAAAGCATATATGAACCAGCTGTACTGAGAATAAACAATGGACCAAGTTATGCCTTTCAGAACCCCTGGACTGCTGAAAGTTGATCATCAGAGATAGGAGTAGAGACTGTAACTTCTTAAAATATCTCAAAAATATATTTTGTTCCCAAAATATATGGGTAGTTCTTGGTATCTTGTAGAAAGTTAATGAGTAGTTCTAGCTGACTGGATGGATATTTAAGAATTCAGCAAGGAGTCACTGAAATTGCTGGTCAGACACTACTGGGCAGTGGGGACCACAGACAGAGAATGACTCAAAATAACCTGGCATTCCTCAAATGTGGGCCTAATGGACACACCAATTAAGTAAAAGACTCCAAAATCTCACATTACAGTTTTTCCTATGCTTCTCCAAGTTCAGATGTGATTATGTGCTTTTTATTATCCGTCAGTGGTACTGGGAAGTGATTCTAATTGCTGATGCAGATTTCTGCAAATTCATCTTTTCTGAGTGAGTTTCAGATTGACATTTTTTCTTTGGAGTAGCTTACTTTAAATGTTTGTTTCTAGAAGTTTATATTGTTTGCACCTCCCCCATTAGCAGCCATGCTAATCCAGCAGGTTTTTTCCTATCTGTTAATGAAAAGCTAAGAGAAACACTTCTCAGCTCTGAGTTCCTTGACTCCTGAAGTCCCTTTCTTTTTTGTCCAGCTCAATGATTTGGTCTCCTAGTTTTTCACCTTATGATATGTAATTGAGACCCTGGGTTACAGGGATAATTCTATTTATTGGGGTTTCTCTCATGGAATGACGTCACAACTACAGGTTCCACTCTCTTGACCTGTCCATCTGGCTTGTATCACTTATCTGTCAAAGTCATGATAAAAATACTGTCAAGGGCAATTAATGATCAGTTGTTGCATCCTTCTAGGAATTTGGCTCTGTGATAACTGATGAGGAAATTCCATTCATATTTTGCCAACTTAATCTCCCACAACGAAGCAGTTCCAGTATTAGTCTCTTTGATAGCATAAGCACTCTCAGATCATATTTTGGTCTGGCCCTAAGATTCTGTATCAGATTCCTACTACTGCATTAGCACTTTATTCTTGATTATCCTTGTACAAAATATTATAGTCCAGTCTGTTACATCTATTAAGCCTAGTTTCTTTGTAGTCTTATACATCATTAACACAAAATGCTGATTCACTATCTCTACCCTTTTACTGGCTTGGCAGGATAGAAGAGTACCTTCAATAACTCCCTTCTGTCACAATTACTTCTCAGCATGATATGTCATGAGATGTTGCCATGAAATTCATAGGAAAATTTTCTTCTCAATGCCTAAATCACAAACCCTTAACATAATACTTCCAGTGACTTTACTTAAATTGCATAATGTGTAATTAAAAGAACAAGTGTTTGAAAACTGAATATTTTGCATAGATGACTTTAAATTTGATGTTATTAATTGAAAGGAGTTTTTAATATTATGTAAGATTCAAGTTTAAAACACAAATGCAGTTGTTTTCTTCCAATTATAAAATTCACAAGAAATTTTAAGAGTGTTGTGCTGGAAGCTAACCTAGCTGAAGGCAAGTATGTGTTTAGCTCAAGTATTAGACATGAATATGATTTTGCTAATAAAATTTTTTCTTATTCAGTTGAAATTAATGGGAGAGTTATATTGAGTTTCTTTGGATCATGAGCTTAAAATGTTGTTATACCTCTTAGAAAAATCCTGATTCGTGTTTTGGCAACATGTAATACTTTTTCTATGCTTGTGCAACTAGTTAGCCAGAGGCAATAGTTGTGCACTTACAACATTATTTCAATCAAAGCAGCAAAGTCACTTTTGCTGGTTATGTACATCCCTTCTAGAAGGAATTTTCCTGTAACAATTCTGTAATATCTGACTACAAAATAAATTAAACAAAACTTTTAAGATAGTCTGGAAGAATGAGAGAATTGTAAAATTTGTAAGGGAAAGCCAGAGAAAAAGATATGAAATAATCTGCTACAGATTTGGAATTTGTTATACATGTTTCATTATGTAAGTAGTGTTTCGTTAGGTTAATGCATAAAATTTTGCATTTTTGTTTAATAAATTTCTTAAATGTCTGAAAGACCACTCTTTCCTAATACAGACATAACATATGAATTAAACACATGTACAGCATATTTCACTTTATTCTTCCTTTGGAGAAAAGGAAAATTCTACTAAATTCTCATAAAATCTATGAATTATATATCTATATCTATATCTATATCTATATATATCTTATAGGCAATAGATATATTATGAGATATATATGATTCATATTTCTTAGGTAAAATTGTTGGTAACTAATTTTTTTAAAGTTTTTTTGGTTAAATTGAAAAAAATAAATGTTGGAGAGAAAGAGGAGTAAGATATTCCTAAATCTTCTGTAGTATTGTACTGATTCTGGACGATGCTATAAACTTGGATACTCTCCATGTCTCAGAGCTGGTAGGCAGTACTGTGTCATGCAATTTAACTTCCTCTTTTTACCTATGGAGGAGAATTTTGCAGAGGAATAATGAAATCTTTCTACCAATTTGGTTACTGAATTACTAGTTTCTACAGTGTGTTTCTGTCACAATGGCATTTGTAACAATAAATAAGTTCAAAATTTTTTTGGCCAGTCCTTCGAGTGGGTAAGACAGTCATTACTCAAACCCAGTACTTTCAAATGAATTGCAGTGATTTAAGCTTGTGTTGGGGGTTATGTTTTGAAAAGCTGCATATTTTCAAGAGGGGCTGTGGGTGCACAGATTTCTATCTCTTACTGAATCCTAATAATAGGATTTATGAGTCATGCTGGTGCCTTATGAAAAAGGTTTCATACTCACTGGAAATACATGCACTATCTGACTATAGAGTGACACAGGGACCAGAGATTCAGGGTGGAGAGCAGAAACAGGGCATAACCTGGTCAGATCTATTACAATTTCCGGTGACTGACATATTCATTGCTTTACCTAGGAGCGCAGAGGTAGACCTCTCTGGAGTAAGGGGCATTTAGGCTTTGTGCAGCTGCTGGTCCGCCCCAAGAAAGGGTAAGAACTATGACATCTTGTTCTGATTTGCAGTGGACAATGAGATGTTGGAGACGGAGCAGAAGGCATTCCCAGCATCCTCAAGATGGGAAGCAAGGAGTGGTTGAGGTATATCAGGGTATGTTGTTTCTCCAGGCGTGGGAACACATTGTTCTTAGCAGGGCTCTAGTTGAAACTGCAAGCTCGTTGTGTGACCTTCCCAGCAACAGAGAACAGTAGCGCTGCAGCAATTGCATTTCAAACCATGGACAAAGCAGCACTCCCAGCTGAGGTCAGGGCCCGACTGGCAGTCTCCTCTTTTGCTAGAAGACACCACACTCTCTGTGCTCCTCACCTCTGAGACTGTTTCCCTGTCAGAACCAGGGGAAAGAGGAATCTTATGCTGGGAGACAGTCCACCTATTTGGGAGCAGTGGCAGTGTTATGCTGCTCTATCCCATTAGTGCTCAGCGCTGAGCAGCTGAGCTGTTCTGTGGGGGCTGTGAGCACAGTGGTGTGCTCCAATCTCCTGCCTGACACGCACCACCAGGACTCATCACCTTTGCCTTCCAGCTTGAACTTGTACCTGCTTAAGCAAGAGCTCTGTCCTTGACATTAAATTAGACTATGTTCAAGACAAACTTTTCTACCTGGTACTTCTGCGTATAGTCTGAGCAAGGTGGGGCTGTTTATGCAGGCTCTGACATGCAGGTTCAGTCTGTTGTCTGGTCAAGGTAGCTGTGAAGGAATCCCTTGCCGGCCACTTGGGAACTCATGAACAAGAAGTTTGGGGTAAAAAGCTGGAGAATTTATCCTGAGGGATGGAAAGGTGTTCCAGTGTCTCAGAACAGGTTTTCAGTCTATAAAATGGGATTGCAGTAATTGTGGATGCTAAAAGGTTTGACAATGTTATGCAGGAAAAGAATGCCACTTAGTTTGATGCACTAAACACTTGAAAGAGACAGAATAATAGTAAAAGAATCAGAATTTACATGACATAATCCATCCTATTTTGACACATGGTAGGAAGAAAACACAATGCTAAAGAGTTGTCCAGATCTACCAGTAATAAATACTGCTCCAACCCAGGAGTTTAATTATGAATTGATGCAGAGGTATGTAGGGCCAGGACTAGTGTTAAATGTGGTTTATAGTCCTATTAACCTTGGTTTTTTTTGCTCCTATTTCTTTTAGAGAGTCCATAAAGTCCTCTGGAAGGAGACGGGAAATTGCTCTTCTTTTAGAGGTTATTGAGCTTGCTCAATATGCAAAGTACTTAAGAATGGAGAGGGTAAGGCTAGAGAAGAATTTCTACTTGCAGTTTGAAACCAGAACCTCATGGATATCAACAAACTTTTGCAGACTGCGAACTGAGAGCCAGACTAGGGATGTCATGAGCTATCCCAGATGGCTGTAAATTTGAAAAAACACCCCTGAACTGACAGTAATAAAGGCTTTCCCTCCAAGGCTGCAGTATGGAGTACTTGTCAACCCTCCTGTTTTCCAACATTGTTTACTCGGCTTTTGTATTTAAAAGTTTGGAAATTTTTATTCAAATATTCTCTGGTGCTTTCCTGTTTTAGAAACTTCAGTCTTTTGCAGGAAGTCTAGCCACAGTCATCAGTAAACCTGCAAACAGTCTAAGAACCACTTGTCAGTAAAATTCCTCGTGCTCACTGTGCTCGAGGTTTGGGTAAGCTTAGTTTTGTCATGAAGCACAAGTTTGTTGGAAGCAGTGGAGATGGAGCTTGGGCTCTTTGCCTCAGTCATAGACAAGTGTGTGCTGCCTGAAACCAGAATTCAGCTGAAAGATGAGAAAAGAGAGCTGCAAGCGAGGAAAGGGGCCTTTTCTGCTCTATTCACGCATACTTCATGCTCCTCTATTATGACTCTGCTGCTATGAGGGATCCCAGTGGAGCCAAAAACATGAAATCTATTGAGCTGGTGAATGCTTATGGTTAAAAGCCTTTTACATTTCTTAATAAACTGTCTTCTTAAATAGATGCATGGAGAGGAAGTCCTGTGCTGAGTGATGCTCCTCAGGGATTGGTGTCAGGACCAGTGTCGTTAAACATTTTTGTCAGCAACATGAACAGCGGGATTGAGTGCACCCTCTGCAATTTTCACAATTACTTCAGGCTGTGTGGTGTGGTTTGCATTAGTGGGGAGAAACGCCAACCAGGATGCCAACAGGCTTCAGAGAAGGTCCTGTGCAGACCTCATGAAGTTCAACAAGTTCAAGTGCAAGGCCCTGCACTTGGGTGAGGATCTGATCTCCATCATGATGGAAAGAGGACATTGCAGGAGAGATTTTTGAACTAAAAATTTGCATTTGATCTTTGATTTTTTTTTTACTTATACTGATGTTGCACTTGCACACTTTGAAGGTTGTGCTATCACTTCCAAAAATGCTTTGTACCGCAGTTATGATTTCTTAGGATTTGTGCTATAGAATTAATTAAATTTTGGTTAGTGTTATGTACTTTACATGCGAGGTTCCTTAAGCAAATTTCCCTAGGTTCTTATATTCAATCATCTGATTACCAGTAAGCAAATTAGTTTCAATCATAAAGAAAGATAAGTCATATAAATGTTTGTTCCATCTCTTCTGTTTTGCTTAGTACATGGTGGAATTGTACATGCTTTAATTTATTCTGGATTCATCCATTTGCTTATGACCTTCCTGCATATTTTTCAGACATCTTAGTTTCTGGTTGGCATCACCAATGTGGAACCCACCTACGCCTCCATGTCACTTTTAAGTGAGCCTTATTTTCTAATTTCTTTCAAAGTGCTGTCAAAAGTCCTGTATTCTCTTAAACCTTGTGCATTAATGTACTAAGAAATACAGTCCAATTTGAAATTTATTCTAAAATTTCGAGTGTTTAAACAGTAGCTGCACTTATGGTAGGAAGCTGATCAGCAAACACATCCAGAATGTGAATTCAGGTTTCTCCATTCACACTCAAGTAAATGCACATGTTAAACATTATATTGTGGGGTTTTGCCACTCTAATTTGACCTATACCAGTGATTTTCATACTTATTCTTACGTATAATCTTTTCATTAGGAAAAGATTACCTGACAGCAGGATACTTGGGGTTGCTCAAAAAAGTTCAGTCTGTCCACCTGGACTGTGACAGCTTCAGCAAAATAGCTCCTTTGAAATCCTATCCTTGCCATTTAGAAAAAGTAATATCCCTTAGATCTTAGTCACAAATCATCGAAGTTAGTTAGACCTCTAATTGCCCCAGTTTTTTAACGGCATTACAGGCTCAAATTACTTTAAATTTCACTTCTAACAATGACAAATTACAATCCAAAATGTACAAAGCTCACTTTAGCAGACGAATTTTGTTACAGGGAGTATTAGCAGCATTTGGCTGAGAACAGCCACATTATACCAAGTAGCTTTCAAACCCTGAAGTGCAGTAAATTAAGTTAGATACAGAGTTTGTTACAAAATGGAGAGATGAAAATAAGGAGAAAGTGAGTATCAGGGACAATTTGTAATGCTGAAATAACTTGTTTTGTGAATATAATGAAAGCCCTTTGATTTGGATCCTAAGTGCTGCATAATAGTTAGAAAAGCTATGGGGAACTGTCCTGTGTCTGCAAACAAATTGACCAGACTAGCTAATAAAATTGTTCTGCATCTAGCTTCCACGGTGAGATAACAGACCTGTAGATCAAATAAGTAAATTTCAATTTCATGTTATGCAGAATCAGACTAGTCACTAAACCCAATATTAAAAACAATAATTTAAAAAATCTGGTTTTAGGGTGTTCATTAGTCTCACATATTTATTTTCATTGTGGAGTACAGACCTGGATTTCCCACTAAATAATCTGAGGAGTCCTCTAGCCGATTTACAAGCCTGAGAATATTTGTATTTTAAGAAATACATTAGAGTGGAAAGAAAGATCTCTCTTTTTTAGCAGGTTTCCATTTTTGCAATTTAAAAGATAATTTTTAATATATTACCTGATCACGCTGTCCTCCCAACAGCACAATATCAAGATAAGCTGATACAATGCTCTTGCCAGCTTACAACCTCGAGACAATTGCTGGTGATAGGTTAATTTCTAATGTCACTACCCTGAGAGGTTAAGAGGCATTCAGGTATGGTACATCTTGTTACTACATCTTGACCTGCAGTTTAGATATATCTGGCATATACTGTTTGAGTTCTTTATTCTAAACAGCCAATTTTTGTCAGCTTGTAGAAACCCCAGTCAATGTGAGCTAAGCATATCTTAACAATGTTGTAAGCACCAGCTTTGTGTAATATAACTGTGGGTTTTAATTGTGGTTCTTGTATTAAGTCTTTCCCAGCTACATCTGAAGTCTGCATGCATCAGTAGTGAAATAAATTCTCACAAGTTACTGTCTTCTGTGGGTTTCTGGGGTGCACAAGGTAACTGAGCAGCCTGCTTTAGTTTATTGAAAATAAAACTTAGAACCTGTACAATCAGTCTTGAGGTATGAAAAGTAGCTATGGTGGAGCTATCTCATAATTTCCAAGAGGAAACACAAGTCTGTTGCTGGGTGTGTTCGCAATAGAAACTGGGGGAGATTTGGAATTATGGTAGCTGTAAAAGACAGTTTTACAAAACCAGTCAGATTCTCCCTTTTAAAAATAAAAGCCTGATGCTACATATCTATTCGTTTTGTGAAGCTACATGAGAATTTTATATCAAGTAATACTGGACTTTACAGTCATATCTTATAGGTAATACCAAGGAGCTTTTTTATGTCAAAGAAATTATTTATATACTGTCATTCTAGAGAAATCTAGCATTTCTTTAGCCACTTCAGTCCAAGTGGAGATGACAAAGTGTAGATTAAGAAATGGCAATGACGTGCCAGGAGTAGGCTGCATAATTTTGGCAAGCAGTAGAGTTACAAGTAAAATTTAGCCTCTTGGTGCTCAGATTTTGTCAATACATCTGAATAGAAAGACTTGATTAGCTAAAGTAACGGTGCCCCTGGGGTGCAGTTGAGATTAAAATCTCAACTGATTTTAATTTTTCATATTCACAGAAACTCTTCTTCTTCATTCAGAAACTTTGAAAGAAAACTGAAAAAGGCAGTTTTCAAATTTAAAAATTTGCAGTGCTGTGAAACATTTTGAGGGAATTTAGAAGGTTCAACTGTCATAAAATAATGTGTCTTGCTTTCTGCTTCTTGTATGTATTACACTTACTGGGGCATTTGCCCCTAATATTCCATTTAGTTCAATTCCTGAACTTGAAACTTTTTATCTAGCTAAAATGTTCCTTAAAGTAAGCATTAAGCATGCCTGTTTCTAGAATGTGTATCTTCATGTTCCAGTCTCTTCTCAGCCTTTAAGGAAATACATTTTTTATGCAAATCCAAAAAAAACTGCTCAAGGTAAAAGTTCAAGAGGATCTAATGTGTTTAAATATTGATGCATATTCTACTGCAATTTTTTAAATGCGCCTTGCCAGAGCTTTGGGGTGCATGCACAAATCAATTTAAAAGAACACATGGGGTCTTATGTGGAAGCATGGAAAGAAAATCTTCAGAAGAATTATCAGCCTGAAGAAGGCTTAGTCTCTCGAGCTAATTGAGAAAGATATAGTGTGGTATAAAATATATATGCCCATTTGTGTTTTCTCTTTGTAAACTTAAAATTGAAAAGGGAAAGTCTTCATTACTTTTGGTACAAGTAATGGAGCTGTATAGAAATTCACTGCTAAATCTCAGTAGTATTTTTGATAACTCAATTTCATTCATCTATTATAATGCAGTATAATTAAATAGCTTTTTAGACCAACAAAATATTTTGCTTAAAAGAATATTTTATGTTGATGAAAATTTAGTAAAGATAGAATGCCAGGAGAGGATACAAGCTTAACTCATTATCTGAATTCAGCGGGGAAGAATAGCTGTAAGATTGCAGCTCTAGGGGTAACACAGGGTTAGTCCAAATGTCCTTGCGCATATTGTCCCACAGAGGTCTTCTGGAGTTCAGTAGATAACTGATACTTAGGGAGGAAACCTAATCTTTGATCTCGAAAAAATGTCTTCATCCAGAAACGTTGAGAAAGCTAGGCAGTGGTTATATTTATGTGCTGTGCTCCTTTTATTTCCAAACTGTGGCCTTTACTGTTCTGGATCAGATATTATGTTTAAATACATAGAATTCTTTTGTCCAGCTTAAGGTTAGGTATTTTTCAGTTTTATCATGTATTTAAAATTATGTAAAAGTTTTTAGTTAAGCCAGAGTGTTATTACCAGGATTTTAACAGAACTGCTTTGATATGTATTATCTCTTGAAATTAGATGATACGATGAAATACATTGAAACTCATAGTTTAACTGTTGGTGAATATCAGAACAATATCCTTGAATGGATTTAATTTGTGATGTGTATTTATAAAGTCCAAAGTCAATGCTCTGAATTAATTTGGTAATTGGCATATACGTGTCAATGGTGTCAAGCACAATGATGTTATTTTTCCTTAACACTGAATAAAACCTGTAGATCTCCCCTATATGCTTTAGGTGAGACAATTCGTGCACCTTATATGAGGTTTCAGGTTTCCTGTGGCATAACATGCAGCTATGGGAAGTACAGCTCAATCAGCCTGTCACTAGGATTATTTTCACTTTTTAAACCTCTAAGGCTATGTCTGTGCTAGTAGATTAATCAACCAGCATTTCTAGGCATTGAAATGTGATTAACTAGTCCATCAAACTACTCCTATATTCCCTAAATATAAATTAGTAAATCCTGAACAGTTTATTGGCACAGTTTGAGTTTTATATCACTCCAAGGGTTGTTCCCAGTGTTCTGCTTCCTGCAGCAATTCCTGTGGTGGAGAATGAGAGAATTTGATCATAATTTTTGAATACCATAAATCCAGCAATCTACTCCATGCTACTTGTACTTGGGGAAAGTTCCTGGGCACACTCACTTAAGTAGTGTAGTATGGACATTGTCCTGACAGCTTTCCTTATCAAAGAAACTGAAAGGGAAGTCTTATCTCAGCAACCTCTTTCCTCTTTCTGGAAAGCACAGGATCTAAATAAGAGTCTTTTCTAATTTTTCCATTGGAAAAATTGGACTAAGACTCTCTTATTCTTACTGCTAAAATAAAAATTAAACAATCAGTCTGCAGAGTAAAACAATAGCAACTGAGAATAAATAGATCCCAAATATCATCAAATTCAATTTCTACCATTTCTACTATGCAAAGAAGTATAATTGGTGAAGCCAGTTTCATGTTAAACCATGCTAATTGAATGGCATGAAATAATATTATTTGAATAAGAAGAAAATTAAATACAATAGATTCCTTTTCTAGAATAGATTTTTTTGGGTTTTACTCACAGAAAGTATAGGGCTTACAAAAAAATCAAAGCTTCCTTCAGAACATTCTGAGCTTGGAAAAGTTCTGTTTAGAAAACTCTTGTCCAGCTCTTCCTTTGGTGTATATGCACCAAATACTTGTCCAAATTAAATTTGTATTTCAAAATCTCTCTCTTCAGAATCTTTCTGTAGCTAAGAGATTTTCAGAATATTAATAAAATATATTCATGCTGCAATATCTGCAGTTATTACTGTGGGATTAAGCACCCTTTTCTTCCTTTAGGTCGGCTTCCTAGGATAAAAGTGAAGAGGAGATGATTTAAAGCCAAAATTACCATTAATATGTGTGTGTTTGTTCGCATATTTATCTACAAATTGTCTGTGTTAAACTACATGTGTGTTTACATTAATTTTAAATGATGTATTTTAAATATCATGGGGTTTGCTTTCCTTCCAGCCAGTATTGTAGGTATTACCATGCAGTGATCTGAATAGAAAACTAATTGTAGGTCTGCAAAAATAAATTATGATTCTTTAAAAAAATAAACATTTTTCAGTTCAAGAATGGAGAAGGCTTTTATAGCTACATACATGTATAAATAATTGAATGCCAGTAGATGGTGCTCACTGTGTAGTTTAATCTCTGGGGTTTCCAAGAACAATAAAATTTGTTGCTCTGCAGTCAAATCAGTGTCTGTGCAACTCTTTACAGGTACTCTGAACAGATTATAGGAATGTTCTCTCTAATTTAGTCTGCAGCATTGGCTTGAATACAGATCCTTATACCACATGAAGACCTCTGAGAGAGTCCTTTTTCTGGCAATAGAAAGATTTCTGCTGCCCTTGTGGGTGACAGTTTGAAGTAAACATGGTGGCCCAGCAAGTGAAGATATATTGGGAGGGATTCAAAGGTGCAAGGGTGTGAAGGGACACTTGAAACAGAAAATAACTCATGCCAAGAAGAAGAAAATAAAGGATACCAACAGTGGGTTGTGGAGAGAAAATAAAGGGATAGGCAAGTGGTTAGAATATTTAAGGAAACACTGATGGAGATGGGATAATAACAACTGAAGTGGAATAAATAAAGTTGAATACAGAGAAAATACATAAAAAACAGAGGATAATCAAGAAAATTAATAGACAAAAAATTAAGAAGGTAGCTATAAAGAGACAATAATACCTACAAGGAAAAGGAGTCAATATAAGAAAAGGCAACATGTAGTGAAGTGGTTATGTGTACTACTAAGAAATAAATATTATTGACCCTCTGATTTCACATTAGCCAATACTATGTTCGTTTAAGATTTGAACAAGAAGAGTAAGGATTAAATGTCTAGCAGTTCTTGAATTCAATACACTGACTTGTGTTCTCATTTAAAAATTTGGGAACAGCAAAAATGTTCGGTTATTTTGCTGGGGTAAGTCTATGTAGAGCATTGCTTTCTGTCTTTCTCCTGGCAGACCGTTACTTTTAGAGACATACTGTAAGCAAACATTTAGAGGCATACTGTAAGCGATACTGTCTTCTCTGTGTGGCAATTTGTTGTGATGTTGCCTTTAGTTGTGGCTTTGGTCCCAGGGAATCTGCCTGGTGTCCCTCAGCAATACTGGGGATGGGACTGTGCCACGGGACATGTTCTTTTGTTGATATATTCTGCCTGGCAAGAAGGTTGATAGATCCAGGATACAGCAGCTGGAGAAAACTACCAGTTCATTCAGAAGGTCTCATTTCATTTTTCTGTGGCACAGGTGCAGGAAACAGGGTACCTATGGGCCCAGAGGACTTCTGTGCAGAAAACTCCCCTGAGAATAGGGGAAGTAGGGAAATGAGTAAGACCTTCTTCCTTTCTGCCAGCAGTTCACCAATAGATAGAAGCAGAGACCCTTCCTTAGACAATGCTCAGCTAACCTATGGTTCCCTGTTTTCAGTTCTGTGGGGCTGAGGTCATGACATAAAAACAGCAAAATGTCTTTGCATGGTGGAACAAGTGGTGAAAGAGAGGAGGGATGGTGGAGAGTAATATTAAAAGAGCTGAGAATGTCAAAGCTATTTGTTAGATCTGTGTACACTAGTGTAACTTCATGATGTGGAGAGATAAACAGAGCTTCTATTTAAGACATCATTGTGTACCTATAATTCCAAAATGTTTAAAAGAAAATTACTTCAAAGTTATTAAAAAAATATTCAAAACTCATAAATTTAATACAATTTTGTTTAACATCTCTTTCCTTCTACATTCTGCTTTATATGAAATGGAATTAAAACACCTGTAATAAGAAGCTAAAAGAAATGTAACTAAATTATAGAGCAAATAAAACTATAAAATGCTATTAGTATTGCTTATTAGAGATTCGTTAGAATATCTTTAAACCTACTTTATCTACCAACCCTTTATTTGTCTCTGCTCTTTGTGTATATCTTGTATATAGAATTACTAGCACCTTAATTTAGTAAACACAGCTGATTACACACAAATTTGAAATGCAAAATGATCTGATATACAATTCAGTATAAGGTATGTAATGGTGTTTAGCTTTAGCATCCCTGGGAACCTTGATTCTGTAGAAACAGAATAATACTGCTCTGAACATGGAAATGGTGTTCCAGAGATATAATCTAAGATTAGTCATACTTCGGCTGTTTCTGCATCTTACTAATAATTCTTGTGTTACATTATAAATTACATGTAAAATATTGCATTTGCTCTTTCATTTTGGTATTTATTTTGCGGACTGGTTTTGCACAGCTTGGTGCATTTAGAGGTTTTATACAATGATGTTGTTTAGGGATGAGTTAGCATACACATAACACTGGTTAGAATAATGGTGTTAATCTGCCTAAAAGAGCACTGCATCTATCTGGCAGCCCATTGTAGATTGGATTGTTGTGTTTGGGACCTGGAACCAGCAGCCTGATCACCCTTTCACTCAGCCTAGGCAGGTGTTACAAATATGTGGGTGCATGGCATGAAGTACCAGTATCTAAGCTGGGGAGAGACTGAGTCCTACTCCAGTTATGATTCAGTCTGCCTTTTCCAAGTGTGCCTCTCATTAAAGATAAAAATACTTCCTTTGAAGTCAATGGGACGATTCACACACTTAGGCATGTACTTTAAGTAGATTGCTGAAGTGGGACCATTCTGCACCATTGAAATGACTATACACTTTTCAGGACAATAGAAAATCAGTCTCACAGTTATTTTCAACATGACTCAGAAAATGATTAGATTTGTCTTCAAATGTCTTCTGATGGAAATGAATAGTTCAAGCAAAATATGGATAATCATCACTCACAACATCAGAAAAACAGATATAAAAATGTTTTCTCTGGTCATTTTGACAATGTTACACTTGATTAGTGGTACTGTATCAATAAAGTTAAGGAAGCGAATTCTTATTCTAGCCTTACTTGTTTGAAGTGCTTGAAAGAAAACTAAGCGGTAATTATCATGTTTCATCTTTTCAATGACAAATATAAAATTTTGCACCCTCTGTAAATCTAAACACCTGCTGATTTTCAGTACTGTTTTTCTTTCCTAAAGGAAATGGAGCTCAGTCTGTACAAAGCTCTGCTCTGTATATTAATTCTTAACAGTTAATTAGTTAACAGTAATTCTTAATGATTACTGTATATTAATTCTTGGTAAAATTTAAAGTAAAAAGAAACTCATGATGGTTTCACAACACAGATATTTTGCTAGTAGAATAAATAGAAGAGTAAAGACAAATATAATTTAAATTAGAGTTCACTGTTATGCTGACTTAAATAAGCTAATGATGGTTATCAAAAGTCCTTGATCACCGTTACCAAATTTAGCCTAGTGCACTATGTAACTGGAATCCAGGTAAAACAGCATAATGGGAAAGAAGTTAAAGACCAGTGTGGTCATTCAGTATGTACTGGAGTCAAGGTACTGTTTTTGTTCTCTTAGGGTAGCAAAATTTACTTACTTGTTCTGTATGCTTGGATTTTATGACTCTGAAATCCCATTCCTGTTTCATTCCAGATTCTACATTTTTCTCATCCAGCAAATCAATCTGCATATTTGCAGAAAGGTCAGTTTTTGTTTTTATTTTTCTCCAGCTCTCTATTACTAGCTCTATATTTATATAATTTTACTTGGTAGCTACTGCTACCATTATACTAGACAAATTTTTATTTATAAAATCCTCTTGACTTGCTGAACTGCCCCCATTTCTCTCCTTAATTGCTCAAGTATAATTAGAGGTCTGGATAAAATGAATCACCTTGGCAAAAATTCATCCAGCTTTATTGCCAAATTCAAAGACTGAGTGAGGGGAAAATGGTACACTGGAACACTTGATTTAAAATATAATTCTGTGTGTATCTGCGTGTATTATTAATTCCAGAGACTGATTAATAAAAATGTATTGTTGTAAATCCTTTGTGATGTGCTCCAATACCAAGCGCACCAGGCCAGACTGTGTTTCAGCATCAGTATCCTAGAAGAGAGTAAATTATCAGTGGTTTCCTTGCATGGCTTTCTACCAGAAGGAGAAAATGGGATAGGAGCAGTAAATGTCTAGCTGCTATTTTTTATTTTCTTAGCAGTGGCCAAACAGTGGCAGGAAAGAGTAAGGAGCAAAGACTGATAGCCAATATGTCTACATTGAGTCAAGAGGGACCTGAAACTGCTCCAAAGTGGTATATATAGCACTTCAATTAACTGATAAAATAGGAAGGAGAGCAGGTCAGAAAACACCCTTTTTTTCTCTGTGTGTCATTCTTTCTGCCCTCAGACTGTCACCTGAGGAGGCTGTTTCCACTGTGTCAGGTTTCTGACATGCCTTTCAGAGCACAAGTGCAGGGCTCAAGAAAAAAATAGAAGCCTGATGGAGGAGATGTACTGGCACGGGCTCTGCCAGAATTTGAGGTGGTAGAGGCAGAACAAGCAAGGACAGCTCAGCAGCTTTGGTTGTTACAGAGGGTCTGTTTTGTGGAACACGGAAATGGGGAAATAGGAGTAATTGGGAGAATTGAAGGGGAAGGAAATGGTAATGGTTTACTCTAGTTAGGAGACTCAAAGCAGAAGAAAAACTGAAACTCAGAGATATGCGGTAAACAAACTGGGAAAGCTCTGGGAGGAACAAAGATTTCCTGCAGTGGATGGGAGATATAGGGAGCAGCTCCCTAGGCAGTCCAAAAGACAAAAGAAGGTTATTTGAGCATTCAAGTAGAAGGGGCTTGGAACATCACCTGACTGCTCCTGCAGGAATATTAGTCTGGGGGTAGTATCTCTTTCACTTTGCCTCATCCCCTGAAATAAATATGAAAATGGTAAATGAAGAAAAGAAAGCACCTTTCAAAAACACAGTTGATTTTCTGAGGCAGTACAGTTAGCTCCACATCCATTGCCGTGGTTCAGTCTAGCCACAGACATTGGATTGCAATTGTCCCTAAAGCAGGCTTCTTTCACAAACAAAAGTGATTGGACACCCATGCTTGATCACTTATGCCCATGACAAAATTCCTAATGCTGATCTTAGTCTAGCTCATTATATTATCATTTACGTATACTAATTTCCCTGAAGTTGTGCTTTTTAGTATTATAATCATCTCAAGTAAATCTAGGTTAAATTTTCATACTACCTGCTATCACCGACTTATTTTTTAACCTTTACTGTATTACAGTTTCTGCTTGAATGTCTTTGAACAATTAGTTCTCAAATAAAAAAATATCTGTAGCATTCTTTTCCTGGGAACTCTTGGAGGCTCCTTTGTATCCTTCTATCATGGTTACAAGACCAAGCCATAGTTGCTCTGAACTTTTTAGTGGATTTTTAATTTCATCCAACATCACTCTCACCCCTTTCCATTAAAGAGACCTTTTTGTTTTGTTTCCCTTTAAATACATACTTCTGTGTTTCAGTTACCAAAAAGTCATTTTTCATTTAATATTCAAATGTCTTCAGGCCAGACACTCTGACCTGGGCACAAAAAGTTGACAGTGCACCTAAATCCTTGAAATACCAATCACTGAAAGGTTTCCACTGAATTCCACTCAAGCTTTGAAATTTGTAAAGGCCAATGTCCAACCTGGAAAGCCAAGCCAAAAATAGCAAACCCAACAGCGTTTACAGGATGGATTAAGAAAAAACAAGACCTTGGTATTAGAATACTTATGCAGAACTGGTTCAAAATAGACCTTCAGCTTTCTGTAGGTTTTACTAGATTTTTTTAAACAAATGTGAACTAAAATCTTTTAAATATCTTCCCCTTCTTTTTATTTTTACTTTTTACTTACAGCTGTTTCTTTCACACGTCTCCTATTCATTAACATATGACAGAAAAAAAACCCATCTGATTTGATCATTTTCTTCCTTCTGCTAGCTTCCTTAGAGGCTACATTCATCTTCTACCATTTTTGTATTCAGAAGCTAAAACATGATTGTAGGAGGTGTTTTGACTGTGGAGAACATGCTCTCCCATCTGCAGCAGTATACAAAAGCGCCTTCTTACAGAAGGGTTGTTTGGGTTTTTTTTCTGGATAGGTACCAAGATGTGTAAGTTTATTGATGAAACATGCTTTAGTGAGGAGAGACTGTAGCATAATTACATATTTTCCACATCATGCATAAGAGATATGCTTCAATAGTACTCCACCTGCTCTTGGGTAGGTTTAGTTTCCTACAATAATTTTGTCTGCAGTTTCTTTGTGAAGGGTTTGCATATAGAATACAACATTAAGTTGCAAAATTAAATTTCTGAGTTTCATCTATCTCTGTTGCCCATTAGGAAAGCAAGATGCTCATCTTTACAGAGGTTACATATGCGACAAACTAACCAGAAGAAGAAAGATTCTCAGACTATTTAACACATATCTGAATTCACTGTTAATTCCTTTTACCATTTAAACAATTATGAATGATGTAGACAAAGTAATAGATAAAAAGGGGGAGCATATACTTTAATTTTCTACATACTTTTCTCATTCTCAGAAAAGAACGAAGAATGCCAAATGTCGGGGGCTTTTTTAGATAATGTAAGGCTAAATTGCTAATCCAACTGTACCTTAGGTAGAAAATAATACTATATGAGCATTCTTTAAGGATGATAAAAGCTAGTATAAGATCACTAATTCAAACTTTTACATATTAGCCAACATCTGCATATTCACAAATGCATGATTAATGTCCTAATAGTTTAATTTTCACAGTACAGAACTGAAGAAAGAATTTCAGATTATGAGCTGACAAAGTACGCTTCTGAGATGAGACTAACCCATCTATGTCAGTCATGCATGGGTAGAAGAAAAAGAAAATTTAGGTACATAGAAACAAAGATACCCTAGTTAAGTCTTGCAGAGAAAGATTAAGAATCTGACATTATCTTCAAAACTTTGTGCCCCTGCACCGGATACCAAAAATGACTGTCATGATCTAACCCCAGCAAGCAACCAAGCCCTGCACAGCTGCTCTCTCACTCCCCCACCAGAGGGGTTGGGTAGAGAATCAGAAGGGTAAGAGCTAGAAAACTCACAGGCTGGGATAAAGACAGTTAAATTGAGAAACCACAAGGTGTGCACACAAGCAGAGAAAAGCAAGCAATTCATTTACCACTTGCCATGGGAAGGAAGGTGTTCAGCAGGAAAGCAGGGCCCCATCACATGTAGCAGTGACTTGAGGAGACAAATTCCACCACTCCAAACAACCCCCTCTCTCCTTCTCTCCACTTTATATGCTGTAGATAATGTCATATGGTCTGGAATATCCCTTTGCTCAGTTGGAGTCACCTGTCCCAGCTGTGTCTCCTCCCAGTTTTCCATGAACCCCCCATTTCCTCACCAGTGTGGCAGTACAAAAAGTGGAAAATATCTTGGCTCTGTGTATGCCCTGCTGAGCAATAGGAAAAACATCACTATGTCATCATCATTTTGTTCAGCACAAATCCAAAATGCAGCTCCATGCTAGGCTCTTTGAAGAAAATTAGCTGTACCCTAACCAAAACTAGCACTTCTGGGTCACAGATGTGACCATTGATTGCTGTACATCTTGCAGCAGACAGAATCAGTTTAGGAAGGGTTCTCAAGTCCTTCTTGAACCTGATTGTTTTGGAATCGAGATCTGTGTCCTGACTGGTAAGAATATTGTGGGGAGATGGGGGAAGTGCAGTTCTGTGTAGGTTTATTTGTAGACAAATTTACCTTTTTTTTTTTTTTTTAGGACTGCTACTTGCTCTGGTATTGCTGTTATTCTTGCAAACCAGACTACCTTGACTTCATCACCAAGTGAGAAAACACCTTTCTTCACTTGAAATTAATACCTATCAATGTTAGCAATCTTATCTATGATTACAAGCCTCTGGAGAAACAGAAACCTGTAAAGTCTTGCTCATGTGGTATATGATTTTATTCCATTGAAAACTAAGTGTACATATCAGCTACTTTGTTCTCACATCTGTGGAAATGCCTCAGAAATATTTCTTTGAAGTTAAAAGTCTTAGAATTGATAGTGCAACAGATATTTTGCAGCATTAATAGTGACATCTCAAAGCATAACAAGGTAGAATCTTGGACTTCCCTTTTAGTCTTATTTGTCCATAAATATCAAAGAAATAACTTGCTACAATTTATGCTGCAAATTGTATGCCGAAAGCATATATGAGCACCATTATTTTTAATAGCAGTTAGAAAGGTATTCTACTTTAGCCAATTATTAATGCTAACAATTTGGGTGTGTTTTCAGTTCTAGAGGCACATAACAAGCATCTGGGGCAGATTAAAGTGGAGTTACCCGCTCTTGGAAAGCCAACAGGACACTATTTCACAGTTGCCTAGAAAATGAACACTCAAAAAAATGTCAAAAGAATGCTTACCAGCCTAGAATAATTACTTCTGAATATCTGAAGAGATTGGGTCCTTTCAAGACCTGGCCTGGACAGATTTTCAAGAACTAGAGTTAATTTACGAGTAAATATCAATGCTCTAAAAGACAGACAGAACTCAAGCTGCCATGTTCCCCCCACAACTGTGCCTTGTGGTTTGCTCTCCACTGCTCTATTTCCTCAAACCTGCTTGTTTGCAGGAGGGAGGAGGTGGGAGCAAGGGGAAGGAGTGATAGCAAGACTGCAGCTGTGCTAGTGAAAATTACCTGAAGAGAAAGCCAAAGTGACACAAGAAGTGGATAAAATTAAAACTTGAGGAAAATTCCCATCTTGGCAGTGCATGAAATGCTCCTTGGAAGTGACTTTTCCTGGCTAATTATACTGGGCAATTTAATAAGATTGAGCATTTGTTTAGAAAACTTAGGTGACATAAATTTCATCCTAAGCATAAACTAGGAAGAAAATTGAAGTAAATAACAGAAGTAACGATTTATAATGAGGGAACTAGAAAAATTGAAAAATGAGAGGTAAGATAACATACATATGGTTTGAAAAACAGCATAATTGTGTGTGAGAAAAAAAAAAAAGATTGCTACCCTGCTTGATCCATTTGCAGTTAAGGCAACCTAGGAAAATGTATTCTTAGAGGAAATTGCAATTAACTGTATTAAGTAAAAAATAAATACTTTTTTTTTAAAATTCTCATTTGACCAATGTTGCAACAAAGCCTAATTTCATTTTACTCTATGGCATTTTGATGCACTATTAAGACACTCAAGAGGATCCAAATCTTGTTTTTACACATCTTCATGTAGACTTTATTATCCATACCTTGTCCATTTGAAGACACTGGAAGTTCAACTTAAGTTAGAAATGTTTAAATGTTCTCTCTTGTTTACTGTAAAAAATTCAAAATGAAAAAAAAGTCTGGATTCTTATGTGCTTTTATTCCTGCAGCTCATGCTCCAAGATTCAATCAGTTTGGAGAATACATAGTGTGTCATGGATATAAAGAAGGATTTTCAAGGAAACTTTCCTATTGTGAAAGAGCATAATGTCTTCTTATGGAGTATAGGATGGCAATCAAGAAATGTGGTAAGGATTAATTCTGCTTTTTCCATACTGGTTGTTTTTGTAGATTTTCTTTGGAAGGCTAAAACATACAGATACAGGGGAAAGCATATGAGAGCCTCTGACAAAGCATAAGTTATGGAGATTCCTATATAGAATAATCTACCATAGAAGATTAGAACAAGTCAAAGTTTGCCCAGTTTTATAGCCTTTAATATGGTCTATATAACTGGGCAGAGTTTATTATTTTTATTAATTGTGTTACAATTCTATTTATACTCCAACTGAGAGTAGCACCTTATTTTGCTATTTTGTGCTCAGGAAATATGTAGCTCATCATTGTCCCAAAAGTCTGCAGGCTGAATAGACCAACAGGAGGCAAGGAAGAAATTGGAGACACAGCTCTGAAGGTCACACAAGAATTTTGTTAATGACAGAATCCTTCTGTTCCTATTGGAATCAAGAAAACTCGATCTCAAAAACAAAAGTTGCTGGAATCTAGGGAAAGCTGGAAAAAGAAATAAATGTTAATGATCATCTTATGTGTCCATGTGTACTTGTTAAGCCTGCAAAGTAGCATGAACTAATCTGATTTATAGTGTTAAAAAAGCCATAATAATTTGAAAACATAATTGATTGCAGCATTTTTGTGCTGAAGTGGTGAGGTTTTTAACAATTCATGTTACTATACAAAATTGCTTCTGTTGTCTGTTTTACATGATTGGGAATTTTATTCATTTTTTCTCTTTAGTAAAGAGAGAAGATTGGGGAAGAATTCTAGTAAAAATGCAGGATAAGTTAATGCACTCTAAGTTTGCGCTATGCAATTAAAGGGAGAATAGTTCTAGTTTTTCAAAACATTGAAAGACATTGAAGTCTTCATTATAAGAAATAAATATGAATATACATTACATTTTTATCATGATGGGGTGAAACACTGGAAGAGGTTTCCCAAAGAACTGTGGGTGTCCCATCCCTGGAAACATTCAAGATTAAGCTGGGCAAGTGGGCGAGGTTTTGAGAAACCTGATCTATTTGAAGATGTCCTTGCTCATTAAAAGGGGGTTGGATGACCTTTCAAGAATCTTTCCAATACAAAGCATTCTATGGTTCTATGATATCACCCCAAACCCACTTTTTTTCCCTAATTATGACTGTTTCCAGAAAAATGTTTAAATGCTGTGTGTGTCAAAATGACACTTGAAATGACAATGATAATTTGACAAATAAATATCTTCTAAGCAGTAGTTAATGCTTTCAAGTAGTATAGAGCAAAAACTTCATGACAAACCCTAGCTCTGAACTGACAGTATGTTTATATATAATTTTCCATGGGTAATTCACTGCTTTTCTGTGAAGTCTGTACACCAGGGTTGTTACTCTGCCTGCTATTTTCCAACAGTATCATTCTCTCTTGGATAAAATGCATGTTTAAATCTTCTCTTCTTTCTTAGTGTCTTTGCATCATTTCGGCTTCTGTGACAGATGTTTAGTGCATGTTGTGTTTGTATGTAGGAATTATTTGGTACCAAAGAAAGTCATGGTTAGTGCTGGTCTATAGCATGCCCTACAGTCTCTAGCACCAGTCATCACTTGCTAAAGTATAGAGCTACAACTCAGGTCATATTTCATTAAGCTCTTCACACAGGCTGCATAAATTCACAACAAAGCTTAGCAACTCTGTGAAAAATAGTCATTTAGCAGACAACATTTCCATTAGTCTGTCATGAAGAGATCTTCCATACCTTTCCTTGATAATAACTAGAGAAAAAGAACACCTTTCATGTTCACCACTTCAAGCTGAAAGCTCAAGTTGGGAAGTGATGATTTTGCTTAGGTTTTTATGTCTCTTATAACATGTACCATGCAATTAGCAACTGCTTTTTTGAAAAGCATTTGGTGTTTCCAAAGGCAGTAGTCATGTATTTCTTGTAGAAGAAATTCCATTCTAAAGTAATATTGACTTATCTGAATTCTTGTCTTGGATAAACCATCAAAGTTTTGAGGATTGTCTTTGCTTGCAAGATTTCTGGTATTTACTCATTTACACTAGAGTGGAAAGAATCATCTCTCTGACCATTGGCTGAAAATGAGTGTCTTAGGTGGTTCAAAGGAGCAGCAAATGTATCAGCAAAACCAGGTACAGTATTAAAATGAGTGACAGTATCTGTTGTAAAAGTTCACTCTACTACTTACTAGATGATTAAATCACACAGAGAAAAATCAATCTATTTAAAACTAAAATCAGCCAAAAATTATCTGTGTGGAGCCTGGGGATGTAAAAATGGTGAGGATGGAAAAGGGCAAGGATAAAAAGGAATAAAAGAGACTCTCCCATTGAGTTCCAAGGTTCAGAGTAGACCCCCTTGCCAAACTCAGCCGTGGACTTGACCAATGGTTCAGGCCTAAAGGTTTTAACAGCACTTCAACTTAACAAGTACCAAATTTATAGCCTGTTTTAAATAATTTAACAAAAGATTTTATAGAATTTATTATAAGCACAAGAGTAACTCGTTTATAGGCCTATCTTACTCAGGAATCTAAGTTACCTAAGAGTCTGAGTGAGCTATGTTCATAATACATTTTCTACTGCTTATTCACAGCCGCATACATATAGACCTAAAGGAGCACGCACGAGATATATACCTGTGAAAAAATTCCCCTCAAGTTCAGTGAAGTACTCACATATTTGTGTCTTCAGAGTGGGCGAAAGGTAGCGCCTCAAGGAGCGGGGATATCAGCTCAGGCTCTGTTGTCATTGTTCAGTCCTCCAAGTAGAGCCAGCTGGAGAGATCACAATCTCTGAGAGGCCCCACTCAGGAGCTTGCTGGTTGCAGCCCTGGGGTCCAGGAGAACTCAAAGCATCTCACTGGGAACTGCTGTTCATATGGTTGGAAGCACACTGGATTCAGTCACAGTAATTTTCCATCCTGGCAGTAATTTGGGTCCCTAAGTTTCTTTGAAAGTTCCGTAACAAAAATTTTGTTCCACTTGGGCTGTTATTCAGGCAAGAAATTTAAGTTACTAAAGCTGTTTGTTAAAGAACAGGAGCTCATTAGACAGCACTAGTTCCTGGGAGATGACAGTGTTTCTGAGAGGCTCAAGAGGAGCTTAATCCAGGTGCTATTTGTAAAGGCCAAGGCCTAATGAGCATTTCCGAAATCATAGTGTGGAACAAGGAAAGGATGTGGGGGGCATGCACCATCACAACCATCAGTTGTGCTTTCTGTCCTAATAGAAACAGTGAACCTGGCAGAACATGGACATAGTAATGGACAAATGCATTAAGGAAAAAGATCTCAAGGTTCAACTTCATATGAAATAGGCTCTTATCAGATTGCATCATCCATTCGTAGTTAAAATAAACTATACTGCATTGGAAGAAAAAAATATAATACTCAAGAAAGATTATATAAAAGGGCTTGTGAAGATCTCAAATGAATCAGCATCACCTCTTATAGAAGCAAATCAGCATATCCTTATAGTCCCTGCCAAAATTCAACCGCTGCTATCAAAACAAATCTATATTAATTTATTCAAGTGTTTACAGTAAATTTGAATAATTCACTGCAACTGTTTCCTCCTAAATCAAACAACTGAAATCAGAATGCTTCAAATTCTTGCTCTTGGTACAAGCCTAAATCAAGATATATTTGAAAAAAGTTATTTAAAAGGTAATAGTTTCAAACTTAAATATTTCCTTTAAGTATCATTTTCATCAACTAAAATCCTTTCCACTACAGATAAATATTTTAGGTTTTTCTATCTGCATTTCTTTCCTGTTAACATTGCTAGATTAACCTGTTCAACCAGGAAGAACTTAACTGTGAGGTTTCCTTTCTTGCAATAATTTGTATAATTATTCTTTTAAATGTTTATATTTTTACACTTAAATACTGAGTTTGCATTTATAAGAGTATTCGGTAATTAAAAGGGCAACATATTTCTTTATTTAATTAATATTTCTATATGTAATTAGACAATGTATTCCAAACTGAAACACTAGGTGGTTTTGAAAACAGTTACACTTTCATGTTCATATACATTTCTTGTTCTTATTTTTGCAATCTTTTTTCTCCTTTCTGAGCATCCTCTCTAATTCTTTAGGGCACATACATAAACCATATGCCCTTCTCATAAAACATATTTGCTTCCTTCAGCCCTAGCCCTCTCCTGAAGGAGAGGATGATATGAAAATGGAGTCCCTCTGTCTACAGAGGCAGTGGTCTGAACAAGGCTTTGGGCTGCATTCATAGCGGGAAAGGGGTTAGTATTTCCATCTGTGGGTGTCAGCAAAGAAAACCCTTGTTTTTAAGGGTAATCTCTTTATTCTTATTTATCAGAAGTATTTACAGGTTTTACATTTTGGCAGAGAACATTATGGTGGTGCAGCATGGGCTAAAGAAAAAAAATGTTTGGGTGGAGCATCAATCAGTTTTAATGTATTAATGTTTTTTAAATAGACAGCAGATTTGAATTTCATCTGCTATCTTATTGCCCATTCTTGAAAAGGTTTTCTAGAGCTCTTCGCCTTCAACCTTTATGACTTTGAATAATGTAATATCAGGTTTACCCTCTCTCTATTCACCAGATTTTTATCATCATTTTTTAAATATTCTTAACTGCAGAACTCAGCGTGCTTTCAGTCCTTGTTTTGTGAAAACTGGCTTTTAATTCCCACATATTGTTATCCCACCTTCTTCTAGCCATTTGTTCAAGGGAGCAGTGCCGGTCCTGAAACTTCTGGACAGCAATTTAAGCCTGCTTCTTCTGCATGTTGCCAGTAAATACTGAGAACAGTCTTGAATACTGAGAACAATTTCTTTTTTTCCTGCCTGCGGCACCAGGCCTTGTTCCTTTGAAAGAATGATTGGTCTTATAAAGGGCTTTTCCTTTGATTAAAAGATTTCCTCTCCCTATTCCCTTTTCCCTATTCCCTTTTCCCTATTCCCTTTTCCCTATTCCCTTTTCCCTATGCATTTGATTGTTTTCTGATTGTTTATGTTGTGGAGAAAGCAACGGATTTGCTGCATCTACAATTCTCCATTGTCTTTTATACCCATACCAGGGCATAAGTCACACAGAAAAGTAACAGGTAATTATAGTCCCTTATCAGACTGGACGGTAGCCATCTCACAGTGAAGTCCTTAAAGAAAGAGAGCAGTTACCTAAATGAGTTCTGTATTTAATGTCTTATTAGTCAGTCTCCGATTACGAGTGTATCTCAGGTCGTCCACAGCATCAAAGGAATACTGATCCATTTAACAATCCAGTAGTCTGTAAAGCAGCTGCCACAGCAGTAGACAACCATTTTAAAATCTAAGTTTGTGTATGCTGATTTGGGTCATTAGTCTTTCAGCCCATTTTGTATGGTTTAGTAAGTATGACCTCAAGGTCATCTTTAATTGGTGAGACTGCAACTGCCCCTTATACTACGCTACCTCTCAAGAGCTTGCACGGGTGCTTCATTTAATTGCTGACCTTGCTTTGTTCTCTTTTGGCACTCTTCCTGTCTTAGGAGCCAAGGAAAGGAATTACGGTTTTCAGCACCTCACATGTTTGGGTGGTACTTTCCATTCCCTGGATTTACCTTTTATTCCCTGGTAATGGTTTTAGTTAGTAATGAATAGTCAGTGCAGTGCTGCTAAACCAAGCCAGTCCTACTTTGTTTCCCTTCTCATCTGAGAAAATATCAGTAACCAAATACCGTGCATGGGAAACAGTTGATCAATCATGCTGTCTTCCTGCAAAAGTACACTACAAGCTTGAGAGAGAACAGGAAATTAACATGCATCTGTGAAAAGGTGTTATCCATTTTCAGTGATCCAGAAAATATTTGTTGAATGGCTGAAAATAACAACAGAAAATATATCCTAGGGTTATTTCCTCCCTGGCATCCTCTCCTTTTGCATCCAATTTAATGAGTATTATTTGCCTAAATTCTAATTCTTTGTTTCATTCATATCATTTTTAGTAAGTACTAATTTGCTAAAAAAAATTACACAGAATGTATCATCTCTACACATCATTGGATAACTAGGGAGCTCTAAAGTATTCTGGGACATCCTTAGGGAACTAAAGAAATGCTATAGGATTTCATGAAGAAAGCATCATTATTAATACATTCATAATTTGGTCCCTGTTTGGATTTAATCAGAACTGTATAGTTATTGTAGCATATTATATTAAATGAAAATCTCCTAGTTATTTCACATTATACTACAGTAGGAAAATATTATCAATTTCATTAAATAGATTTTATTTTATTAATTAAACAGCCAAGTAGTTTGCTTGTTTTCTTGGTGTATTGCTTATTTATCAAATTTTCTTCATGGCTTCAGGGATATCTTTTCATTAATGTACATTTTATTTAGAACAGAATTATTTAGTTTTACTCCAGGGCAGACTATTGATGAACAAGACCAGACATAATGGGATATGCAATATCAGGAATGTTGTCAATACTCTCAGGGCTGGGCCTCTCTGAGTACAGTATCTTGAAATTCTACATCCAAAACAAGTTGAAGAAATCTTTTTGTGCAGATACATATGGTCATGCAAGTGCAAGGGTTCCATTCAAGTCACCCACAAGAGAGGGAGTTTGTAGCCCAAAAACAGTTTGTCACAAGCAGCAGCAGTACTTTTAGATACTGTTCCATCTAGTCTCATCAGACTAGCAATACCTGGCTCTGCTAATGCTGGGTTGGGAAATCACTAAGATTTTTTGAGGAAAACAAGGCTGTGATTGTGATTGAACTGTTATTGAGCATGGGACTGAACCAATATTTTTGCATTGCTTTAAAGCTCAATTTGCCTCCTCTGTGTGAAATACCAAGAACCCCAAAAAAGTTACTCAGTCTTTTTGGTCATTGTGGAAAGAAGAGAAAAAGAACTCTCAAACCATCAAATCAGAGAAGAAAAAAAATCCCCACAATTGCTACAATACATAGAAATTCAACTGATATGATCAGAGTATGGTGGCTATAATGGAGACGGGTGCCATCAATTCCAGGAGACTTTCACAGTTTTTAATCTGGGCATTCATTCTTTTATGTTGACTTGTTGCTTGATTCATTTCTGTACCTTTGTCTCCTTCAGGTTCTCCACCATCCCACCATTTTCCCTACTTGCTTTCTTTCTACATTTCCATTTGCTTTCTTTCTATGTTTTCATAGGCCTTTTATTTCTTTTCAGTTATTTTCTCCCTTTCTGTCTTACTCTAATCAAATTCCTTCTGTCCTCAGCAAATTTTCACCTCTGGAAATAAAAAAGTGTGCACAGCTGCCAAAATAAAACAAAAAAAGAAGAAACCACATGCTTCTGTGAGCATGTCAATCTTTGGCATGATTTATTCATGTGACGATAAAAAACAGGCGGTCATATTTTTCTTTCTGTGGAAATAGTGTTGTGCTATTGACAACTAAAACTTTGAGAAATGGAAATTCAGTTCCGTTTTTTTTCCACTTATGATAAAGTGATATGCAATCATACCTTTTAAAGCATATTCTTGCTAAGATATATTGAGGTCTTGGCAAGTGTGTATTTTTTTTTGTGGTGGCATAGACTTAAATTTATAAGTGGTACCCAACTGCTAAAGAGTTAACATTTTCTAAACAGTTTTGTTGCCTTCAATACTTCCACTGTAGTGGTGAAATGGCAGTAGAAGGTTGGCAAAGATGGTAATATGCTTTTTCTTCAAGAAGTGCATCAGTTGATAAAATCAAATGGGTAGCTATTGGTTACGCTTCTTTGGTGGAGGTATTTGGCAGACTAAAAGAGAGAGACAAGACACCTGTATGCCAATAAAGCAATCTTCTGAGTTTGAACAGGTTCTTCTGGTTTGGATCAGATAGAATTAGAGTGTTTTTTAATGATAAGAATTTACAGAGTTGGGCCGAGTTGGCTGAAACAGTCTGACTCAGGGAACAGTCTTGAGCTCCCTGGTATGCTCATTAGCTAAGATGTGACAAGAGTGAATGACGCAGCACTGCAAACCAAAAGTCAATCTCTTTATTGTCAGAGAACTAACACTCCCCAGTGGTGTCTTAGCATTCAGAATAATCTCACCTGAGCCTCGCTTAACTATAAGTTAAAATGTACTGACAAATATAGCTTTGAACATGCAAATAATCAAAAGTGTTAGCTGTAATCTGAAATCCAGATGCACAACATGCTGTCTCAAGGACTAGACATGTGAGCATATTTTTAATACATATAAACACATAAGCATTTATCTTATGTATTTATACCTGTTCACATTTGTATATCTATGTACAGAAATCTTTAACCAAAAGTTAAAAATCATTTAACATTAACCAAAAAGAGTGTGAAAATCAAAGGGTAATTCTTCATAAAAGACATATTACTTGATTTTAGTCCAATCCTCTAATCTCCTAATATATAAATTTTTTGAATTAGAGTATGATATTTGATAGCAAGTAAATCTTTCTAAACTTGTGCTATATAACTGTGGCATTCAGAACTCCAGGAATTACAATAATTTAATTCAAAACCATCATGAATGTTTCATTAGAAAGCAACCTTAGACATTGTGATGCATTATGACTAATAAAAAAATATGTCTGGGAATCTGAAAATAAACACATAAAATATACATTCTTTTATTTCTTAATCTGAAAAGGAAATAATCAGCAACATTCCAGAGTGGAGTCCTTTGAGGGCTGCAAGATGGATATTTATTCCAATATGCTTAGTTACATGGGCTGCAGGGAAATAAATTGCTCCAGCAAGGGTTACAAGGGAATGTCTGGTATGTCACCTGGAGCACATCTTCACCCTCCTTGTCAGACCTTGTTGCTTGCAGGATTGTTTCTTACATTTTCTCCTTTCTCCTCTTTCTTTGAATATGCTATGCCGGGGGAAATGCACAAATGGCCAACAATCTCCACTTTGTCTTATTCTGGGTCCATAGTGGAGAAGGCTGAAACCAGATGAGTCTGGGACAAGACTCCTGATCTCCTGTAAAAGAAGCCATCCCTGTAGCCCTCATGCTGGTCAAAATCTTGCCACTTACAGACAATACAAGTGGCATTTCAGGGATGTATTTAGTTTTTCAGTTTTTTTGCAGCCATTAGAATTTGGACATGCAAAGTCTTTAATCATAGAATCATAGAATGCTTTGGCTTGGAAGGGACCTTAAAGATCATCTCCCTCTAACCCCTCTGCCATGGGCAGGGAGAATTTCCACTAGACCAGCTGCCTCAAATACCCATCCAACCTGGCCTTGAGCACTTTCAGGATTGGGGCATTTACAGCTTTTCTGGGGAATCTATTCCAGTATCCTCACAGTAAAGTATTTCTTTCTAATATCTATCTAAACCTACCCTCTTGTAGTTTAAAAACATTGTCCCTTGTCTTATCACTGTATGTTCTTGTGACAAGTCCTTTCAGCCTCCTTGTAGGTCCCCTTAAGGTAGTAGAAAGTGCTATAAGGTCTCCTTGGAGCCTGCTCTTCCCCAGGCTGAACAACCCCAAGCCCCTCAGCCAGTTCTCATAGGATGAGGGGTTCCAGCCCTCTGATCATTTGTGGCCATCCTCTGATCTCGCTTCAGCAGGTTCACATCCTTCTTATGCTGGGCAACCCAGAGCTGGATGCAGCACTCCAGGTGGGGTCTCAGGAGAGCAGAGGAGAGGGAAAAGAACACCTCCCTCACCCTGCTAGCCCTGCTACTTTTGATACAGCCCAGGACAAGATTGGCTTTCTGGGCTGAAAACACATTGCCAGCTCATATTGAGCCTCTTATCAACAAACACCCACAAGTTCATCTTCACTGGGCTTCTCTCAAACCATTCTCTGCCCAGGTTGTATTTGAGCTTGGAATTGCTCCAACCCAGCTGCAGTACCTTGCACTTTGCCTTGTTCAGCTTCAGGAAGTTCACATGGGCCCACCTCTGAAGCCTGTCAAGGTCCATCCAGACAGCATCCCTTCCCTCCAGCATGTCAACCAGACCACACACCTTGGTGTCATCAGCAAACTTGCACTCAATCCCATTCTCTGTGTCGCTGAAAAGATATTAAACAGCATTGGTCCCAGTATTGATCCCTGAGGAACAATGACTCCAAATTGCATGAAATTATGATAAGGGGAAGAACTTTGGATACATTCTCAGTCTCACGTCCATAGCTACACTGAGTGAGCACAGTTTTCTTAAACTGAGTGAAGTTCTACCAGTAACACTACTCTATGGATGGTTCAATGCTTTCAGACATGGGCCCAGTTTGCCCTCAAGTACTTTTCCCAATATACAAAATTATGACGGTGTGTTAAGAATCAAGTTCTCCTTTATGAGCATTTCAGATTGAGAGTTTTCAGATTGAAAAATTGAGCAGCTAACTCAGAATTGCTTGAATATGCACTTGATATGTGGGAAAGTCTGTTACAAGCTCCAGCTCTAATTGCAGCTAGAAGCTGGTACAAGACCATGGGCTACTTTGCAGTCTATGTCTTTCCATCCTTTTTGTAGCAGTTCTAATTTAATTAAAGATATATGCCTGTGTATGTATATAATCAAATAAAAGGAGAGACATCATCACAAGGTATTTAGAAAATGTATACATTTCCAGCACTCTGTTATGATTTTGGGTATATGCCACAATCGGTAAAATGTATTTTACCTTCTTTATAATGCATACTCATTTCACATAAATTCTAAGGAGAAGAATGTCTTGAGCCTGAGGAAAAATCATTTGTTGGATTTTGTTCATTTAGCATTAAAAGAATGGACAAAGGCCAGATCATTATATATAGGGAATGACCATTTTTAATGTCTGTAACTTTCAGAGACTTTGCCAGGCTATTGGCAGCAATATAGAATGCTTTGAAGCAAGGCCACTATTAAAGTAACAGTTGTTGGAAACATTTGGTAGTGATTAGATTGTTACCAACATTTTAAGTCTAAATGAAGGAGAGAATAGAATAACAAGATGAACAACCCTGAGAAAGGATTTCTTTCTAAACTGAAATCATTAAATTCTGAAATCTATCTTTTCAAGGTCCTTCATTGTAATCCATTATCTTTCATTCCCCTTTGTACTACAAAATTGTCAGTTTGATGATATATTACACATAACAATGTCATTACATTGGCATAACATGACAACTGGGACTCATTTGAACTTTTAGAAATTTCTAATCCCTAAAATAAATTATGAACTGAAGACATTTCAGACATAGAAAATAAGTCGTTAGTTAGAAAGAATGGGGTTCTCCATACGTTTTGGAGAATTATACTTTTCTGAGCCATTTTCTTTTTCTTTTTTTCTTTTTTTTTTTTTTCCTTAATGCACATAATAAGCTTACTAGGAAATATAATCCATAGATGTCCTTAGGCTTTTTGTCCTTAGGCTTACTGAAGTACTGAGTCCTCCTGTAGATGACAACTCATCTACATCCAATCTCACCACATTTTAATTAAATTTCCTGGAACCAAAATAAGAAGTTTGTCATAATTTTGATAAGAAAAATTGTTAACTGACCCCTTGACTGTTCTTTTAAAAAGTTTTTTCTTACCTGTAAAATTTTTGGGTACTCTTTCTCTCTTCCTCCTCTGTTGAAGTATTTTGATTCTTGATTTTGAGTATTCAGTGAGACATATAGCAGATGGGAAACAGTAGACTAAGGAGTTCAGGGTCCATAGAGACCAGATGTATGCAGCCTCATTGTTTCCAGCCTGCTCAGCACCTGAGCATGCGAGCATAACCTTTGAAATGCTGCCGTGTAACCATAGTGCCTTCTAGTCAGTCACAACTTTTGGACCAACTACTTGCAACAATGGAAGATGCATATCTTGAATCATCTAGGCATATTTCCCTACAGAAGAAGAGTCTATTCAGACAAAATATAGTTTCCAGGAAGAAAAGTCAATGAAGGCTTATCTCTTTAGTTAGTGAAGAAGGAATTCTGTGAACCACCTTCAGGAGGAAGACAGGGTAAGCTCCTTCTCTGAATTGTATTCTGGAGCAGTATCTTCAACAAAGATCTCTTATCTCTGGAGTTGGGCCTGGATGCTCTCTGACATTTAGAAGGCTCAGGGTGTTTATCAGTTTTTTGCATGTTTTGAAAGCTGTAGAACTTCTCTGGAGCTTGCAGGTTGCATGTAGTAGTCTGTTTTGGGACAACACTTGAATGTGTTTGTGTAGCTTCTACCACACTTATTCTCTCGTGAGAAAAGGTAGTCAAAAGGGTTTCAGAATGGTGGCCAATTTCACCTTAATATTCAGGTGTTTTGGTTTATAGGAGATTGAAAATTGAACATGAAGCTGGAAGTGCAATTGTAGATATTTTTAAGGTTCTCTGCAGCTAGAATTTTGATGCAAACACTGTGCCTGTTTCTCTCACATGCTACTTTTTAGTGAAGCATGCTGTGCATGTGTCTTGCACTGGAACATAAGCACAACTAACAGCTCAATCAGGAAATGTGTGCTCTCCGCACATTTTAATAATGTGATATGTATGATATCCAATTCCAAATAGTTATGACTGTACCTCATACTAGGTTTGGGGTTCATTTTTAAATTTTTAATATTAGAATTCCTGCTCTGTAATGTATTGTAAAGTTCAGCAGACACAAGGAAGATTCAGATTTTTAGTCTCCTGGCTTTATGAATAAATATAAAATGTGTATTCATTCTACAGTTAGTATTTTAAAGCTTCTCAGGGATTTGCATGATGATTCAGCTCAGCTTTACCATTTTGCTGAATTAGCATGGTTAGTAAGGAAATAGCACTTGTTTCAATCAGACCCCATAGTCTTTCAGATTTTGAGATCTGCTTGAAGTAGCTGTAATATGTGTGCAAAAAAGTGAAAATGAGTAGATTTATGGATGTCTTCAGCTTTGAAATTTGTTACCTGGTGCTAAAATAGCTTCAACCTCTTTTGCCTATAGGCTGCTTGTCCTGCGGAAATATTTCCATGGGGAAAAAATATTCCAGGTAGTCTCTTCTAATGTTTTTTCTTACATGTCACTTTTTTTGCAGGTAGCAGCCCATATGTTCTGGTGATGTGCAGGTTATATACTCCCTGATGCAAACACTGTGTGGGGTTTTATTGTTGTTGCTTTTTTGTTTTTGTTTTTGTTTTTTTTTGTGGTTTTTTTTGTTTTGTTTTGTTTTTGGTTTGTTTTTTTTTTTTGGTTTGTTTTGTTTTTTTCTTGAAAGGAAATATGCAAAAATTTGGCTAAAGGTATTAATTGTCACTTGAGAAGGGATGATCCTAGTATCACTCTGGTGTTTTAGCATGTACTTTGTGCTGATACATTGCCCACTTCACAGTTTAAGAGATATGTGAACAGATGCTCCAGATGATAGCCTGAAGTATAATAAGGTCTTGTCAGAGTAGGTTGTTATAGAAATAAATGCATTATATCAAGTGTATCTTCCATTCTATGTTACTTGAAACTAAAATTTAAAATGTTATTCCAATAGTATTCTGTTAGGATTAAAAGTAGACAGAAAAGCATAAAAATCTTTTTTTTTTTCAAGCGCTTGAACAAATATATACACCCCTGTGGATTCTTTTTAAATGTAAATGTTGGTACATAGAGGGAAGAAGGGTACATAGAAGGAAAAACAGTGTGTGCAAGATTGTGAGGGAAACTGTTCCAAATGAACATCAGGTTGTATGAGTTTGACTAAACTAGAAAGTTATTTCCTTGTGCTGAGGCACTAAAAAAAACTTTTTCAGTACCATTTTGCAGGGATTTAAACTTAAGTTTCCGTCTTCCTAAGGGCAAAAGGTAAACAAATCTCATATATGTAAAGTCAAAATTTTTTCTTTGTGTAATTGAAACCTTAAATAGCGATTTAAAGAATATTTATTGGTTCAAATTTGTGACGGGAAAATAAAGAAAAAACAAATAAAAAAACCTCCCGTATTGTGGAAGAATCAGTAATAATAATAATAATAATAATAAAGTTAAATTATTAAACATAGACTTCTTTTTATCTACTGCTTTCCTTGCATTTATATTCACCCTTCCACTGTTCCTTGGCTTCTTTCAGTTGACATCTTCAGCTGGACATGCAAGGTTTCAGGATCCTGAGTCCATTGACAAGAGAAATATGACGTTAATGGTACTTGCCTCCCCTTCACTGTAGTAGCTACTTAGGGTCATTTCTATCTTCTAACACATATTGCAAACTTTGCTCTTTCTTTATAGGTCTGTAGGTCCATGTTAAAGATGAATTCACGATATAGAAAGTGTGTTCTATATACTGGACACTTCTTGCTTTTCTCCTTGTTACCCTGCATTCCCTTAATTATCCATAATTTACAGGTCTAGGCTCTCTAGAGCCAACCCTGGGCCACTTCTCTCACTATCCCATGCTCTCCTACATTCCACACAGTTTTCAACCCGCTTTGTAAATCCTCCCGTCCTACCAAGCCTGTATGTCTCTTCTTTATATCATTATGTTAGAGCCATAAATATTTTGTTCTACACAGAATAACTAGTTGCAAGAATATGTACATGATTACAGTTATATAATACAGAGTTATACAAAAATATAACAAACTAGTCATAGCCACCTAGTCAGGCTGTTATAGCTGAACAAGCTAAAACAAGTTCTAGGCAGGTTAAGAAAACTACAAAGTAATCCTGACAAAGCTCATTTCTGAGTTCTTGCAACACCAATACAAAACTTATGGCCCATTCTTAGCAATACTATAGTGCAGGTGGAGGGGGAGAATGCAATTCCTGAATTCCAGTAAAGGATTCAGAGGCTGCTCTTTCTATATGAAAAGTAGAACTCTCTTAAACATTTTTAAAGTCTGTGGGTTATTTTTGTTTGTATGTTTGACCTTCTGAAGTTTTCCTGAATTTCCTTTGTTGGGATGAAATAAATTTAGAACCAAGCAGGTTTTGTTTCCTTAGCGATGGCATTCATATTCCTTACTTGCCTTCTGATCAAGATGCTTCTTGAATTGATTAGACTGCTATTTTTTGATATATGTTGCATGTAAAATAGTCTTCTATGGAATATTGGATACACCATAAAAGCGACAAAAATGATTGCTTTTATATATTCTTTCCTTATTTGAAACATCTTAGAAAATAAAAAAGGCAAAACCCATGAAGTTTTTCTTTTAAAGGATGGAATTGACCAATCTGCATTTACAAGCCTGTGTATTTACAGTGCACACACCAAATTATAATATTTCCAGTATTCTGCAAGTAACATATATGTAAGAAAAATTTGTGTGTTTCTTATATTTTGCAAAGATTCATACAGAGCTGTATTTACTTGAAGTTGAAAAGATTCATTATAATTTTCTAACTTCCTCAATAATCAGTATTGTGATACGCACTCTGTAATCAGTATTGAAAATTCACTATCTTGCTTGTAATTCTACCCATAACATTAAGAACAGTTTAAGTGGTCTTGGTCATCTATCTCTTTAACAACAGGTTTTAGCCAGAATAATTGCTGTAAGGAGAGATTGTTCTCAGCCCCTAATAGAAGAGCCGGACATTTAGATGGAAATAGCCCATTATTTATACTTTTGGGTTTATCTCAAAATATATGCTGTAATTAGATACCTAAAGGCAGGACTGTGTACTTTAAAACACCATAATCAGTACATGAGTTATTCTTGTTAGTAAGAGAGAAATGCCTTAATCTTGAAAGCTCATCTGGGTTGCAGTACAGCAATGTGTAACCTGCTGATTCAGAGACCAGTTGTCTCTGTAACATGCCTTCCATACCCACCTAGGTCATTGAATTGGTTTAAGTCTCTGAACTGGGGTTGAGGTGAAAAAAGTAAATAAATTTATACACATATATATATATATAATATACACACACATATTTATATATACTAAACCAGCAAGTATTTCCTTTGTTTTTCTTGTCACCTATCAGTAGATGGATGATTTATATTTTTTCCTCAAAAACCATATAAATATGTAGTTAAGCAGCCTCACTGAATAAGGGAAATAAATTCATGTTTGTAAAATTTCTGGGTGCAGCATCAGAACATGAAGACCTTGAGGTTTGAACTCAAATCAGATAAAACATCATATTGTCTTACTTAGAGCTACTGTCTCCTTTTGAAGGTAATAATTTTAAAGCATTAAAGGTTCATATGATGAAATAGCTTGCTAACCCTATTTTTCTGTGACTACACATTCTTAGAAGAAAGCTTGAAAACAAAAAAATGGCATTTAATTGGGCACATTTTACTAAATCATTTATTAGTGTTAAGCCTCCTCCCTTAACTAATTTCAAAGCCAAATAACCAAGGACTCTTATGTAGGGATTTTTTAGAGCTAAAGGGTCCATCATCTCTCCTTCAGCTTCCCCTGGAAATCTGCCTTTTTAGGTCGCAAACAAAGTGGATGATAATTTTATTAACTACTGAACAATATTTAAGATTTATAATTATTTTTATAAAGCACATTCAATTTGCTGTTGTGTACCAGCAACCACCTATATGCAATAAAAATAATAAATAGAAAATAACTTTTTAAAAAAGCCTATGATGAAGAAGTTCTGAAACTACCTATGCTGTTTGACTTTGAGGAGATGTTGAGTAGATGCCTGCATAGCTAATTCTGTTTGCCAGATTTACCAGGCAAGCTAAAGAAAATCATATATTAAAACCTGAGGCTTTGGATGGTATAACCTTGTATAGCATTTAAGCTTACATCAGAATTTCTAGTCTGAAGATCTAGATTTCTCCTTAATGCTGCTTTTATGAATGGGTTTAAATCAGTCTTTACTCTGCATGCAATGAATTCAATTTTGTACTGAATGTTTGTGGCCAAATTATTATTTTTCTGAATTTTGTTAGCATTCCTTAGATATTCACATTATTCACATTTATCCTCCTAATCTCTTTTTTTCCTCTTAAAAAAAAATTATGTCTTCTATGATCATGTTTTGGAGAGAAGAAGGGTGAAGAAGGTTTTTGGATACTGGGCATTTGTTTTGTTTTGATTTGGTTTTGTTCTGGAGTGCCAGAACAAAAAAGAAAGTCAGTAGGTTGCAGCAAATCAGACTGTGTATTCTATTACACAATTACCCTGAGAGTCTTAAGTGCCCACTGGGGACCTAAGAGCACTCAATTAAAGAATAGTGTTGAGTTGTGCTGTGGCAGCAAAAAGGAATAAAAGATGCTTTGGATGCTGTAAAGTTAAATTGATCCCTACAGTGAAAAGTGACAGCAATAGATAAGGTCACTGAAAACTTTACTGAGCACTGAATCTTTGACCCAAGCTGAATCACCCCTCTTCTTTATGCAAACTATAGCTAAATTTGATCTGGGTAACAGAGACACTGATACATCCGTAGTGACAGAGGCTAGTCTTTTCACTTTTTCGCATAGGTACTTCTCAAGTAACATCCACCTAAAATTGCAAATGATTCTGCAAATAACTTTTTCAGTTATGTCCAAAGCATGCTAAAATTTCCTAGGTAACTATCTGTGAACATGTGTCAAAATTCATATTCATTTCAAATAAAGAGAAAGACTTTGTGGACTGGGCACTAGATTTCGTGAAAACTGTCCAAGGAAACTTGAAAAGTGCAAGTATTTTATCAATATATTTCTTTCAAGGAATTTACCACTGCAGGTTATAATTTATATTGCAGAAAACCCCAGCTAATGGTCTTTAGAAGTTAATATTTGATTTTTGTTTAAGCTACAACTGATCTCTTGAACATTTTTGATATTTCATGGATCAATTTACAAGACATGAACCAGATATTAAAATCATAGTCTATTGAATGGCTGAACAGTTTACAAGGGAAGAAATAAAATGTAAAAGTCTGTGCCACGAAAAATGTTGTGAAAGAAGTTTAATTAATTTTAAGCTAAAAGTACTTTTAAAAGATTAGAAACATTCTTGATTTTCACTTGATTTTTCAGTATGGGCCATGCTTGGTAAAATATTTTACAGCTAAACTTTATGCATATCTTGAACTCCTTATTCAGCAAAGCACTCTGGCCTTGCCAAATTGAGACTGCTGGTACCCTGTAGTAAATTCTGTGTCCCCAGTCCTGGAAGCTATTTAAATTCTTAATGCTTATTGATTTAATTGAAGGTTATTCTGTGACTAAAGTGTGCTCTAGTGTGTTTACAGAAAAGCCAAATTAAAATTGCACTCACCTACATTTTTGTTTTGAAGCAGTGTATGCAATATTTTATGTCCAGTTTAGTAAGCCCAGAGATGGTTTGTAAAAGTCACATCTGTTCATCAGCAGTTGGATTGTTTCACTTGTTAACGTATTTTAGGGTAGAGCTAAAATAAGTATAGGTGAACAGGTGTAGTTTTTATTTTGACTCTTCATCTTCCTTTATAAATATGTATCCTACTAAAAGCAAGTGCATTTGTGTTTTACGCATTTGAGGAGCTTATCCTGCCTTTATGTCAAAATGTCTTGTGCTGAACAATTGTAATGTTGTGCAGCTTCAATAAAGTACCCCTAAATATATTAATATTTTATGCTTTGAATCATGATTTTCAAATCTGTATTTAATAGTAGGCCAGTGAACCTTCATTTTATTGAAGTAGCAGACCATATGATATCATATAAATTGCACAAAGAATGGTTACAAAAATCTCTCTAATTCTTTGAAATTCTCAATGTTTCTTCTGCCTATTTCATGGCTCTGTAAATTATGTCATTTATCACAGTAGTTTCCACTAGGAAATTAGATTTAAAAAGCTATATCTGATACAAAATGAAGAATTTATTTGCTAATATGAATATGCATTTTTCTGAAAAGCATCATTTAAGGGTAATGTTTTAATAATGTAGATGTTCCTTTACTTTTTTAATTAATGGAGGAGATCCAGATTTGACTTTAACTTTTTCTTGTCATCATTAGCAATTAAAAAGCTTTCATATTTTATTTTTGAATGCATAAGAAAATAATTAATAAGTTTAAATGAAAACATAAATTTCAGAACTGCACTCAAATGTTCAAAAATATTTTTAATTACTTGTGATTTTTGCAATAGGATAATCTAATCACTGTCTCAAAAAAATAACAGTCTGCTTGATTTATTGAAATTATGTAGAGAATGAAAATGTTTGTCATGAACATACGTGCTACATGTACAATGGTAACTATTGGTTCCTCTTTCTATGCACACATCCCATTTATGAAGATTATTGTTTCTTTTCGTTTGTTTGCTTGTTTTGGTTTTTTTGTTGTTGTATTTGGTTGTTGTTTTGTTACAGGGAGCATTGTGACTACAGATCTTCTACTTTCTGACTAAGTAGATCGACCACATAGTAAAAAAACAGAATGTTTTTATTGATGAGTTTGAATTTTTCTGTTAAGCACAGTTAAACAAAACAATGCAACACAGGATTTGAACAGTATTTTAAATTGCAGAATTTGAGAAATAATATAAAAAATCCTTTCCTTATGACACAAGTGTCAGGATTTATCTTGACTTTTTAGAGAAGGCTAATGAAGAATGCATACTGAAATCAGGAAAGTATTTTCTTTCTTAGTATAAACCTTATGATGTGGTGGCTGAAGGAAACGGTGATTCACTTTATAACAGGGCTGACTAAATTTGTGCAAAATGTTTTTGAGACAGACTTTATATTTTGTAATTTAAAATTTTGTGTATGACAAATAATATAAAGATAAATAGAGTAATTCAATGTTGATGCATCCAGGTGCAGAAAGTTTCCTAAATATATGAAGCTATCTAAAGAATGCTCATTTTCTACTGTTCAAGTAGGGGGGAAAAAAGTCCTATGAAAGTTAAGCAACAATTTTTTTTAAAATACTATTAAATATCATGTACTAGGGCTAGCATGTAGATGTAATGAGAATCCTTAATAAATTGTTTGGAGGTTTAAGATAGAAAAAATACTTGAGACCAGTATCAGGAAGACTACTCAAGCTGTAACCATCTTTTTTTCAGTTGCTTCCCAACCCTGCACTTCATTTGTATGCTGACTTCTCTTTCTATGTTCTCTTTCTGTCTTTGCTTTGCATCTTCTGAATACCTCAGCTTTGTCCATCTCAAGGTTCACCTTGTCTTTTCTTCTGATTAACTTCTGTTTACAGTCATCAAAGAGAACTCCTTGCCAATCATTGCTAGAAATTATCTGTAAAAGGAATTTCATCACATGGGAAGTGTTGAGGTTATGTTCTTTTGTCCTCAATCTCTTCAAAAGTGAAAATATAGAACCCCCTTTCTTCTGATGGAAAATTGTTTCAAAAATACCTTTGTATATATTAGAATATTTTGCTTGAGCAACATTAATATTAAACTGTATGTTCGTCAGGTAGTTCTGATGACTATTGAAGGCACTGGGTAATTGTCTCTTTTATCTCATTCTCCTTAATAGTTCCTGCATTCTATTGCCCCAACTAAATGGGTAGATTACACTGAACAAATGCCAATTTTTCATTTCACCCTGATTTTCTAGTGGGAAATATTCTGTAGAAAACCCCCTCCAGAAACCTCTTTCAAATAATGGGTTTGGATGAAACAGCTTTTTCTTTGAGGGAAACATTCCATGACAATGTAGTTACAGTATATGGAAATTCCTGTGGAGATTAAAAAAGAAAATAGATTCTCAAGTCTGGTTATGGCCCTTTGGCTCCACTGAGACTCTGTAAATGACTTTATCCAACCATAAATAACCAGAGGAACATTTTCCTGCAGGCACACTGTGCCACTGATGAGCCATTAGTTTTTCCCCCTTGGGTCCTTTGCTGGTAAGAGGCATGTTGAGAGTGATGTAGCTGACCTTCATCACTCCAGATGAATCTTGTAGGGGCACTGGCTTCATTAAAGACCAGTGTCACTAGCATTACAGTGGCCATGGAGCAGATTGTCAGATGAGGAATATCTGCTCTCTAAAGACCATCATCATTTGCACTGAGTGAAGACTATGTGGTTGAGTCGTAGATAATTCTGAATCCCTTCTATGTGCAAGAGTTCGTGGCCCAGTCTGTAAGTGCAGTTAATTCAGTATTTACTTGCCCAGTACATTCTCAGTAAGGAAATCTGCCCCTTCAACATTACTCCATGAATACTTGAACAAAACTAGCTACATTTATTAGCAATGACTGCTGCCTAATGGGGAGAATCAGTTTTTTTACTGAAGAAATCTTCAGAGGAAAATAGCACGTATGCCTTTGGCTGCCTCATATGAGATTGATTCTGTCCACTTACTTTTCTAAGAGCTTTCTGTCCTTCTAAAACTGTGATGCAGAGCAGCATATGCTGAAACACTGTGCCAAGTGGCTCACAGCCAGATTTGCTGTTGTTCCTTCTTGCCCTGTCACAGTACTGAGACAGTCTCCCCCAGACAAATGAAACCATCTATCAGCATGATTGATTATGAATTTCCCCAAATAATAATTCTTTTGGTTTTTTTTTTTTTTTTTTTTTTTTTTGCTAACCAAGAAACCCTCTTAATGGAGTTCTAGGTTAATCTGAAGGAGCCTACTGATGTTTTTTCTTAGCAGTCTTCATTCTCCAGCCTTCCTGAACTTTGTCAGCTGTGCTTTTTGCAATGGTATTTCAGAAGCTGGACACTTAAGTTATCTTTCCTCTGCTCAAAGTGAGTCTTTGAGGAAGAAAACAACCAGTTAATCGTTTGTTTTGAAAGCTGAATTCCATAATACTGACTGATCTTTTTTGTCACCTGACCATTTACTATCAAGAGTATTACCTTCTAGGCTGTCAAGACTTTGTACAGTTCATTCAGTATTTTCTCAACTAGGTTGTCTTTGAAGATTCTCAGTGAATCAGGTTAGATTAGAATACATGGTAGCCCCTCAGCAATAGTGTAGTAATACACCTTATTTTCACTAAAGTTAAAAGCACCTTCAAACTCTTGTCTCTGAGAGTAAATTACCGCAGAAGTAAAGCTCTGCATCTATAGCAATTCTGACTGTTTTCTTGGGGGACAAGTTTAATCAGCCTCACAGCATTCTGAAAATCCATTTGTTTGAAGAACAGAAAAATATAAAAGTCCGGATGAGCCAAGAGCAGCCCTGAGAAATAGTTTTGTAGCAAGGCAAAGGGTGTGGAAGAGAGAGATGATGCAGGGTTCTTTCTGGATCTTGGTAAGAAAGATCTGTCAACAAACGGCTCAATAAAATAGCTGTTTTAATAAAACAGAGTAAAAAGAGGAACGCAGATAGCAAGTAAATCTTGCATCCCTCCAGAGGCTGGGACTCCTGCTTTCATGCAGCATTAGTTTAAACCCAAAATTGGTTTTGCATAACACACTGAGTAGAACTTGTCTGTGGATGCAAATCCTCTTTCGGGTCATTCAGACAATTATATAAATCACTAAGTATCTGACGTACAATGGTTTTCCAGACTGAATCACTGGAGAGATACTTTTTTAAGATCTAGTACTGTCAGGAACAAACTAGAAGCACCAGAAGGAAGCAGATAGCTCAATACAGAGTGGTAGAATTCGTTTTTCTGAAACACAGGTGTGCACATCAAAAAGCTACAATATACAAGAAAAAAAGTGTTTTATAGATTATTGATTATTTTATGTATGAGGAGAAAAACAGTTTTGAATTCTCTATGGTCTAATAACTAAGAGGTTGCAAAAGTAGGGTGTGCTTTTACTTCTTTTAGAGATAATGACAAAACTCCCATGATTTATATGGGAAGTAAAATTTTTACAGAAAAGGCTGACTAGCACTTCCAAACCCCCATATTTCTCAAGCTTTAAACTCTAATTTAATTCCTAAGCTTAAATGTTTCTAGAATTTCTCAAGAAAATCTTTTACAGAGAGATTCTTTGCTAATGACTGTTCTATTATCAAATACGCAAATATGTCCTAGAAAGCAGGTGGACACAATTTCATACTGTGTTGGTGGTTTTCAATATTTATTGTAAATGATAAAGAAAATTATTGAGCACTAGTTGGGAACAGCTTGTGTTCATAGCCGGTCATGATGCTTGAGCTTTCATGACCACAGCATATGTTGTACATTGGGGAACTTGCCCAATGACCTTCCGTTCCTTGGCAATCTAGTAGTTGTGATTGCTGATCCAGACAGTATCCTACTTATCTTCTGATTTATTTTATGTGAAGAGTGCTTTGAATGATGACACTGAAAACATGCGGAGGACTTTTTTACAATTTTTTTTCAAGATACTTGCTTGGATGTGATAGCATGTTTCAATAAAAATTGCATAATACTCTAAAATCTTCATTTCCAAGCCAAAATCTTTATTTTTTTTTTACAACCTATTAGCTTCCCAAAATGGTTTTGTACTCTGTTTTGATCCATGATTTGTTCTGCTGACTTTGAACAGACTGTTGTGAGAGTTGTGCTCCTTCTCAGTATCACTAGAAGTATATTGGGCACTACAGGCTATACCTGCTTGTTGACTGATGGCTGTGAGTTCACTCTCATGATTTATATGCAGACTCATCTGTGTTGTTTCCTTCCTATACATTCACTGATATGTACTGTCATCTGCACACAAGACCACCTGTGCCAACTGACATGATGAGGATCTGCCAGCTGCAGAGGAATGACAGGCTTTTTCTGTGCAGTGCAGTACATGAAGCTGATTTTTTGGAGGCGTGAAATGCAAGACATCACACCTTCCCTTCACAACCTTTAAAGCTGAAGTGATTTTGCCATATATATGAAATATATAATGTGTTCCTTATATACGCAATCATCTAAAAAATCTGAAAACTAATTTTTACTGATAGATCATATCTATTAATTAGACCATGGAACAATTAGATAATTGTAGGACAATAATTAGACAGACAGAGAAGCTTTAGAGAACATTTTAGATGTTTCTAGCCTGTGTGTGTTGAACTCTCAAGGCAAATGCAGTATATTAACTAAAATTTCATTTGACATAATACATGAAGCATTATTTTTACCAGTTTGAACATCAGCTTCTGGAACTGTACAACTATTATAAATTTGTGGGCTCTTTCTGCCTTGCATAGATGTAATGACTATTTTTTTTACAGAATTTCTGAATGGGAAAATACACCATCATGAGGGGTCCCGAGACATTGCAGTTGCTCTGTGATTTATCTCATATCTGTGCAGAAACAGTTCACTAATCATCATCTAAAAGCTGGTTCTGCTAAACACTACAGAGTCTTTTTCATTTGGTTAGTGTTTGTGTTCATATTTAGGCAGCTGTTACCAGCAAATCATGTTGGTATTCTAAAAGGGAAATCTGTAAGAGCAGCAATAAAAACCTGAAAAAATTAATATGTTTTAATAAAAATTTCCATCTCATACCACAGATGTTAATGGAACATCAACATGGAGTTTTCTCTCTAGAAACACAGGCAAAATTGCCAACCACAAAAGAATTTTTTCCTTCTTTTCTACAGAATTAAGTGGACCAGTTGAATATATTGATGATCACAAGTGAAGTATGGGGCCTAAGAAGTAGATATTAATTTAGCTACTTACCCATAACAGAATGCTGACAACGACCATGAATGGATTTAGTGAACTCTGGGTATGATGGTTCTTCTGGCATACCAGTATATCCATTCAGACTGGGGGTGTCTTCCATAAAAGAGTAGAAATTCTTCCAAAAGAAGAAAATTACCAGAATAAGAATCAGAGTTTGGGGAACCTAACTCTTGAGGGGGAGATACTTTGAGGGCTCATACTCCAATTCAAAGAGTTAATTTTTCTTCACAGTAAAAATGTAAAAGTATGTAAAAGAACCTCGTATGAATAGATCATCAGAAGACTGCCAGAGCTTCTTGTCTCTAGAATTAAGAACGTTGTCACATTGAATAGAAAGTGTCAGAGCTGTAATTCATAGTCAAATCATTTACAACAAAGAAAGAGGAAATGTTGTCTATGGATGCAACTGATTAGCAGAAGAGCAGTTTTAAGCAAATATAAAAATTACATGCAAAGCTTTTAGAAAAAAAGTTATGAAAACACTTCGTGCTTCTGTGTCTAAACTTTTTATTTGTCTGAAGCATTTAAATGTCTTTAAATGTTTGAGATCATGCAGAACTTGAGAAAGTGAAAAAGCAATCTAGTGAATTGTTCTATAGCCTATATTTTGCATAAAGCTGGTTATACATTGGATATTCACTGGGACTGTACTGGATGTAACGCTACTCCTCTGAGTGATAGTAGTGTGACATACGGGGTACTGACCTACTGCTCAAATAGTGGGAAAAATTATTTTATATCCACTTGTGTTTTGGGTTTTTTTTTAGGATTATCTGCTCAGCTTTGGGGCTCCTATAACCACTATTCAAGAGTGACTGAGATGGATTTGTATGTAATGTCAACAGAAAGTTCACCATACATCTGTTGACAAAGAAAATTCAATTTCATTTTCTGTCTTTCATATTTTTCATTGCTATGCTAGAATGAGTAGAACAGATATATCAAAATTATAAAATAGTTCCAAATCTTTACAGATTGGGTGCAAACTGATAACTTTTTCCCTGTGCAAATTTGGGTAATTTCATATGCAAATTCCATGCCAATATCAAATAACCAAATTATCTCCTTCAAGAAATGTAATCCTTTTTTCACTATTCACTATCCATAAGTGAAAATCTTTCACGTGTGAGATAGTCAATGATTGTCACTAGACTGAATTTTTTTAGCTAAGTTTACTTCCAGGTTTCTGTGGTTGTAGGTCCAATAGCCTGGTTTTCTCTCCCAAGCCCTCCTCCAAATGACACTGGCAGGTGCCATAGCTTATGGAAAGTGCCCTTTTTTTGGTGTTATGATCTGGTCAAACATTTCTGTGGAGGGTGATTGCCATATCAAATAATGGAAATCAATTGAATATTTTGCTTCCTCTATTGCAATAGAACACAATCTCTTTTAAGTTAGATGTATCTATAGATCCCAAACTTTTTATTACTAGTTAAAATAATAAATTTAGAGTTCAGCTAACAGCTAAGAAAATCTCTTGCTTTTTCTATGTATGCCTCTGTTCAGGAAATATCACACTCACTTTTATAACCCACTTGCAATCAATTTCTGTAGAAATTAAAAGGTAATAAAAGAAGAAGAAGAGGTGATATCCTTCTAGTATAGTATCTATAGGCTGTTGCTTAAAACAAATAATCATTCTATTTTACCTGTGATTCCTGGTGTTTCCTTTTTCATAAAGCAGCAAAGAAGAGGTCTTCAAAGTTTCAGAAGAAAGGCACAAAGCTTTTGTGAAAGTGCAGTGGACTTTTTTTCCTAAGAGTCTGTTGAGTAAAACTCCTGGAATGTTAGCACATTATTAAAAGGCAGCAAGAGAAGCATACCAGCTGCTTGTTGAAGTAGGACTTGTTGAAGTTCAAGAACACCAGGGGAAAAAAGTGAGTATTGTTCCTAATGTGCTTGATTTTAATTATCCAGATTTAGCAGGAATATAACAGTTCAAATTATCAATTTAAAATATGTACATCCAAGAGAATAAAAAACCACCAAACTTTGAGCACTATGTTTATGAGAGACAAAAATCAAAAGTAGAAAGGAATGATTAAATAAGATATTTTATAGATCAGGTGGCAGAATAGGCAAGATATAGACTTTTCTAAGATTTGGGATGTGTAGCCTAAGTGAATAATATAACTTCAGTAACATAAAAAATCAAATAGCTATATTTGTACCGTGACAGAAGAGACATATACTTCATTGCTAAAAAAGGGATCTGCTAAGTTCTGTGGAAGGTTATAAATGCCTGCTACTCAGCAGACCCTGCCCATGGAAACTGCTTCATAATGTACAGTCATAGGTAAGCTCACAAACTGGCTCAGCTAATGCCAGTATATACAGTCAAGGTTATCAAAATCTGGAGTGTCTGCAAAATCCAAACTATAAAATCAAACGAGAAGAGGCTTTGCTTAAAGTGTTGTCAACTGAGTATCTAGGTGTTGTAATCTTGAAAGCCCACAAAAAGACAGAGATGATATAAGCAACTCAGAGCTTGAAATCAACCTGGGCCTTTCAGGAGGTAGTCTCACTCCAAACTCTAAATAATTAAGAAAGAAAGAGATCCTAAGGTTGTAATTTGATATTGTTCAAATGGATTCAGAGTTGCTCCTGCTTCTAGCTGAGAACTAGGCTTGGGACTCACAGGCCATAATATCAATTTAACAACTCGCCTTTGTGTAAACCACAGGAAAAAAATAACACAAAGTAGTACAAATACATTATAGAACAAGATGTAGGATATTTTTACGGTTAAAAATGATTCCAACCATTGCTGCCACATATAGAAGCTACAAATCAGTCATAAGAAAATCTCTTTTCTTTGATTAAGCACTGTTTAAGTCCCTTTAATTACAAATGGAGACTTGACAGAGCAAACTTTGCATATTGGTGGAAGTCTGAGTTCTTTAAATGGAATTATATTTTTAATATGAAACTTTCATTATCATCAGAAGAACAATACTGGTCTATGAATGTTAGCCAAGGTGAAACAGACTGGTCTTCTCATTAATTAATCATGTTATCTAATGAATAGCACTGGTGGTGGAGTTAGAGAGTTAATCTCAAAGAAATCATAACATGGAAACAGGAGGTGAATGATGATCCTTCCATCCTTCTCCCTTTCTAATCAGTATACTGCCTATGAAAGGCTAATATAATTTCACTACAGAATTTATCAGTATTATTCAGTACAAAACGGCAAGATTGTTGGGAGTATACATAAGATAGAAAAGAAAGATTTAAAGAGAACAGTGATTCTCCCCAAAATTCAAAGCTATTTCTCCTGAGTACAGTCATCTGATTATGATATGATTTCTCGAAAAGAATTCTTTGCATATTGTTTTTACATCTTTCATTTCTTGTATGGTGATATACAATAGAAAAATGGAAAAGATAGTGCTGGCTGATAAAATAAATATTCTACCAGTATTTGAAATGTTACTAGGATATCTTATAGTCAGTAAAAGTCAGTAAATAACTCGTTTAGAAGACAGGAAATAATAGCATACCTCTAAAAAATGTTTTTATTAAAGGGAATGTAAAAGCCCTGGAAAATTTTGCTGACATATGCTTTTAGGAATTAACTTTATTTTATTTAACTGCTATCTTGGCAGGTGGAAGAAAATTTTTAAGTCTGTCAAGCCAAATGACCTATGTGCCTACTTGATGCTCTTCCCTTAACAACCTCTCTGAAGCTATTCCACTTTTCTCTAAAAGCATGCCCCAAGTATTATGAATTGTTCTGTAAGTGTTGAAATTTATTGCCAACAGTATTCAAAGATGAGACGCAGCAGACAGATACACTATGTGGACAGACAGGTTTTTCTGGGACTCCTTGCCAGGATGTTACCAGGGGTGAGGAGCAAGAGGTACCAGTCATACACAGAGAAATGTTCCTGGGCAAATGTAAGTTGATTTTACCTGGGGAAGGAGGAGGGGAAAACCACACCTTTACTACATGAGGTTGTGTGAAGCAGACATCTGCAGAAGCTCTCCTCATTTGTGTCAAGTAGCAGAGCTCCCAAAGACTTTAAGAGATCAGTTGCTGGATTTGGATGGAATTCCCAAAGTCAGCCTTACTACTTTACTTTCAGATCTTAAAGTGAATGATGTAGCACTTCAAATATGCATCAAGCTTTTAAACTAATGAAGATCAACTTTTTTAAACATGAGAAAAAATCCTCTACAAAGTTAGAAAGAATGAAAAAAAAAAAATCCCTTTATTTGCACATGGAAAACTAGTGGTGTTTAATTGAGCAGCCCAGTAGAAGAAATTACAGTTGGCTCAACAGGGCTTTGTACTTCAGCATTCAATAACATGCAATAAATTGGAAGGGATTTTGAAAGTCACTAATGGTTAAGTGACTAATTAGGTGTAACTTTATCAATACTACAGGGAAGATAAGAAAATATACTCTATATACTTCTGGTGATTATGAGTTTGTTGGCTTTTTTTCGGAAAAAAAAAAAAAAAAGTCAAGCATATACTGAAATGAGGAGGTAATTTCTTGAAGTCTCTGTAAGAATCAGAAAGGTCATGGCTTTCTTTATTTTTGCCCTGACATTACTGAAAGGTTCACAGAAACTTAAATATATTTTCAAGGGCTTTTTGACCTTTCTTGAAACGATGCCAAATAAGTAGTTATAAAATGTTTCTACAGAACTACCTCCCTTACTATTTTAACATTCTGTTTTCCTCCACGTGCCTTTTTGTTGCCACTGGTGGTGACAGCAAGAGATCCACAGCATTGGAATAAATATTACATAAGATCTTTGCAAAACAGATGCCTCTAGAAATTCTTTTCCATCCACTCATTATCATGGAAGGCAGTCTTTCAACCATCTTTGAAACCTCTCCAAAACCATGCTCTGAGCTCATCTACTCATGTCCGTGAGCAACCTGAATGTACATTTATATAGGAAATGCTGGTCATATTGGCCATCAATAACAATTGCTCTTCTATTTTCCATTTCCAAGGATTCAATATTGCAATATCTTCTCTTTCTGTTTACATTGCATGCAAATATTGTGCTTGGTAATGCTAAAGTGGACAGTGAATACAGTGCCATATGATTAGTGTTGTTCCACATGGTAGCTGGAATCTATTCAATTTAATGACCTTAACTGTTTTTTCAAGTGGGATTTTTTTTTTTTTGTTAAGTCAAGCTGCCTAATTAGATTTCCAGATTAACATTAGAAATGTCCTTCAGGGTGGTAGCTAAGGGATTTTTAGTACTGCATTTTGTCTCTGACCTTGGCCACTATCAATGTGTATTTTAAACAACTGTGCCTGAATATGGGTGGGTTAACAGAGGATCCTGTGCAGTTTTAAGCAGTATTGCACTATACTGAGTTACCCTACATATTATGTACACTATGTAATATATTACACTAATGTGTAATTGTACACAAATAATGTAATGTATTCCGCTATATTACATTATACATTGTTTTGACTCATATTGTTCTGTACCATGGCTAGATTTGACACTGCCTGGAAATGTTTCAGCAGCTAGTGGGTCTAAGATTGATAGCTGTTAAGGTTCTCAGGATACACAGAGATGAAAACCTTTACTGCCTATAAATTAAAGAGAAGGAAGTGATGACATGGCTGTGAAAATCCTGTTAGAAATCTGTTATCAGCAAGACTTCTGATTCCTCTACAGCTTTTCTAGTTTTGAAACTTCAGCTTTTGAATGTCTTTTGTGGTGTCCTAGGACTTTTTTTTCTGTTATGTTTAAGGAATATGTACTTAAGAGGAAAAATTCCTATTGTTACCTCAAGTATCCTACCTTTTTTAGTGGATTCAGATCTTTCTTCATTTTGTCTCACAGTCCTTTGTGTAAGAAGCAATGGAGAGAGGAATCAAAATCAAACAATGTGCTAAAGGTTGAAATATCCTTGATAGAATTATAGAATGTGTTGCTCACTGTGTCTGAACAAAACAGGATCACAGAAAAGAAGACAGGTCAACTTGTTGCCTGCTGCAGAAAATTTAGAGGCAATAGGAAAATGTCTATGCATGTAAGAGAAAGCAAGGGACTCAGATTAAGAAGCTGGCAGAATCAGCAGTGAAAGAAGCCAAGAAAAACAGATGCCAGATCTAAATTCCAATTCTGTAAGGACTGAATCACTTATTCAGCAGCCATACATTGACTGCCTACAATAATTGACATGGGTACAATGCTGTTGTCTGCTTGGGGAAGAGTTTTTGCATAGTCAGATTAAAATTATTCAGAGAGGTCAAAAATGGCTGTGAAATCATCACTCTATTTTTTGTTCATACAGATACTATAATGATCCAGATGTCTGCCCTTCTACAAATCATTGAACAGCTCTCTCGGCTATAAACATAGTGTTCAAAACGTATTTCACAACTTAGATTACACACTGTTGTCTGATATTTTTAATGTATTTGTGTGTCCAAATACACTTTCAAATGTAATTGCAATATCTATTAAAATCATACTTTTTGTCAATTTACACTATAATAATGAAATATATATTATAGACTGTCAAAACACAGTTTAGAATGATCAGTGTTGTGTTGCTTAATCTTATACAGTTTGGAACTTATTGAAAGAGCTCTTGTTGATATGACAAGGCATTTGTTCATGCTCAAAAATGTCAAAATCTTTTCTCACTTTTGAGTTTGCTGCTAAATTTTGTAAACGCCTAGAACATAGGATGTAGGGACCTTGAGAGCCACCAGGTTCATTTTACTGCTCTCATACAGGATGAACTGTACAACAACATTTCTGATAACTGTTTGTCTAATCTGTTTCTTAGAGCCTCTAATGAAAGAGACTCTGATCACATTCAGTAAATCTATGTTAAACAAAAGGACACTGTGGAAAATGGGCTTTGAACTATCCAAGTTCTGCAGGTAAATAATTACTTAGAGAAGCCTTCACTATACAGTGCACACTCTTTTCATTGAATCATTTCTAGTCTTGCTATATATGTACATAGATACAGTAAGGAAAAAATACATTTAGAGTTGTCAATGGATACATGCTATTAAGCCATAGTATTGCACAAATTAGGAAGTAGAAATAATTTGTGCTGATTGTAATATTTCTGGATTATGGCTTTTCAAGTAAGTTCTGTTTCTTTTTCTTAGAGTTTGACATATTGAATCATTTAAAAAAAAAACACTCCCATGTTTTATGTTTATTTTATGTAAAAGCTTGTTTGGTTTTAGGATGGGAATGAAAATTGTTATAGCTGGTTTTCCATGTGGTGAACTTAATTGATTTTTATTAACAGTATGCTGGTATAATAACTTGATTTGGATTCTTCAGCATTTAGACGTAAGCAAGGAAGTATGCAACTCTGAGTTTCCATAATATATATGGTTGATTGCAGACAGTGAAGAGGATGTTGTTTCACACTGTACAAAGCAAGCACTCTATAAAGCAAGGCTTTAGGTTATTTACTAAACTAATATTAAAGAAATATCCTCTCATTTTGATCTTAGAATTCTGGAGACACTGATGGAAACAAGTCTTGCCTGCCACTCCAATGCTTAATGTTGAAAGCTGGGTTTGTTTTGGAAGTGGTGCAGTAGCACCAGAATGAGTAAGTATTTTCAGAGTTGCCATAGGCATCAATACCATAGTAATTCTCTAACATGGGAGAAGGAAATAAGTATCATATCTTATAAATGATTGGTAAATGTTTGCTCTCAAGAAATGACTTATTTCCTGAATGTTAAGTGATAGAAGTAAAATGTCAAGTAATATTAAGTCTTCTGCCTATTATAGATTAATAATTTTTCTTGGTGCTCTCCTTAAGTGTAAAGAAAGTATACTGATCATAACACTAATGTAGCTAGTTTGTGTATATTTAAAAACTTATCCTTGCATTTTTATCTTAACATGCTGACCTCTTCTGCTGTGAAGGTGTTGCTGAATGTTTCTAGACAGTTATGTTTCAGCTGAGAGATGAATAAAAGTCCATGTTGGATAAAGTGATTCTGATGTAGAGTTTATAAAGTAAATCAGGAAAGAACAGGAGAAAGAACTGGCAAGACAGACAACTTGATGTGTATGCCCAGCAAGAGACAAATTCTTGACCAAGGATATATTGTCTGAACAAGCCAGGTACAGCAGACTGCCTCCTGTCAGGAGACAAAGCTAAGGAAATAAAAATTTTGTTTTAAAATTGAGATAAAACTTTATTTTTAAAATTTTACTGGCAGAATTTTTCAGGGGTCATCAAATCTTTGCAATAATTCTCCACTTTGTAGAGACAGAGAATATTCTTCTCTTAGTTACCTATCTAAAATTTATTCTAAATAATGCAGGGGACAGGATTAAAAAGAGGATTTGAATCCAAGAAAAAACTGCTCACAAATTAAAGCTGATACCTGATGGGAAAAGTGCTGCCAATTCTCAGCTTACAGGCAGAAGGAAAAAAAAAAAAGAACAGAGGGTTATTTCAGCTCAATTGTAAAACCCAATGCATATAAATCAGGAACTCTTAGAAACTGGGAGTGGTAGGAATAATAGAAGGGGGAAACTTTGTCTGAAGAAACAGGAGGAGGAAATATGGTCACAATAGAGGTTGTGGATAATGGACACAAAATGTGATAAATAAATATCCCTTAAGAAATCAGTAGGGATATAAGTAAAGCTTGCAGATTATTAAAAAGGTTTTAAGAATTCATTGGTTAGTTATTCAGACTATGTTGCACTCATGGAGTCAAATAAATTTGAAGACACATTTACAGTTTCACTTGGAGACATCAGTGAGTGACAGCAGTTATTGAACCTAATGCACTTTTAACACCTGTAGTGGCTCAAGCCAAACGCCGAGTTGTGTTCTGTATCCCTCAACATCCACAAGTGAATGGATTGGAAAAGGAAGAGCAGGACAAGGTTATAAAATGACACTTCTGTGTAATGCTAATTTCATGCTCCAGCAATTTTCACATTGAAAATCTCCTGAGTCTATGTGGTCCTATTAATTTGCAACTCAACATGAGTTTCTCTTCCATAAACCTTCTCAGTCTCCCAATCAACCAACCTACATGAACTTCTTGAATCCACATTAGCTTTTACAAGGTCTTCCACACCTACTTTTTTCTGTCTTGAAATGTATTCCTACTGGTTCAATTTGACACCTCCTCTTTCCTGTGCTGGAAACGAAAATGAACAATTTCTGTTCATCTTACTTTATGCCACTTGCAGTTTCATTATCCTCAATTAATTTCTCCTTTCATGTTTTTCTTTTCCACAAGGAAAAGGGAAAAAGTCACTTCATAGGTCAGAATACAGAAATCATTGAGACATTTTCTAATGAAATAAAAACATATGTATAAAGTGATAAAGTTTTCTAATGTGTGGGAAAACTTGAAGTATAATTAATTGTATATTGTGATTACCAATTTAGCATTCACCAAATAGAGTAACTGGAAAGAGATGTGACATATTCACAGAGATTTAGCCAGATCAATAAACTTCTGTTGATTCTTTTGATTGTATGTAGAGTTTTTTATGATATTTTCTGTTCCTTACCATGCAGAATTGAGCAAGTGATGAAGAGTGCTTTCTTTTTATCTTTTTTTTTTCTCTTTAGTGTTACATAGTTTAACCAGTGCCACAGAACAAGGTTCAGTACAGAGGCAGTTGATTATTGAGCTAATCAAATTTCTCATCAGATAAACTGGAATATTTTGTGTTTAATATTCCTGCTCTTCTAAACCATTTATAATAGGTTTGTCGTTACCAGAACTTTACTATTTTCTGCTTTTTGTCTATTCACTGCACACCAGTATTTGTTTGTTTGTTTGTTTGTTTCTGTTTTCCACAGTCTCAACTCATTTTCATACATTTTCACCCTTGTTGGTCTGAGGCTGTTTTAGTGATTTTCCTCTACACTATTTAAGATCATCTTTATCACTGCTCAGAATGACTCTGAAGAAAAGTTGAACCTTCTGTTATAGTAGTATGGGAGGCAATTTACAATACTGCCATTTGTCACTACATAATCAGCTTTAGAACAAATTCTAAGAGAAGAATTTGACAATGAAAAACCTGCTACCAGCTAAAATCTTTTCTCTTATCACTACTGAAGTCCCTTAGTTAGCTGAGAGGAAACTGTACCACAAGCAGTCATTCAAAGACATGAGAATTTGTGTTTCAAGACCAAATTCTAAATATACTCAACTTCCTATTTCTTCTGAATGCCCTTTCTTGACTAGTGGTATTTTTGGGGATTAGTGACTATTATTTTAAAGACTAGAAACATAATTCTTCTTTCTCATATCTTTCCTCTTCTCATGAAATCTAATTAAGGTATTATTTCATATTGATAAAAACTCCAGCCTCTATCTGACTTTGGAGCTCTCTGTTCACCAAATCTTAGTCCTCGAGAGGTTACTTTGATACTGCTATTCTCTTATTTTTAAAAGATAGTGTTCTAAAGAAAAGTAGTCGTAATTTGTCTCTCTGGCCGGGCACTGACTGCCATCGAACCTCAACTACCCATGCAAAGAACCTTACTCATTTCCATCTGGGGACAAATATTTCTAGTCAAGAGACACATCAAATCCTCTTCTTCCCTTTTCCTTGTCTTCCTTCCTTCAAGAGACATAAAGAACTGCAATGAAAAATAAATGCATCAATAAATAAGCATTTAGAGGATTCAGCAAGAAATCACCAAGAAGGAAAGCAATGCAGAGAAGGAACCTGAAAAGAGCCATCATGTTTATCAGCAGGCAGTGATCAGGGAAAAAAAAAAACAAAAAAAAAACCCGAACCAAAACAACAACAACAACAACAAAACCTCCCAAACAAACAAACAAAAAAACCCAACTTTTTTGAGGTAGTCACCCATGGCAAGTACATGGCAAGGACACCTGGATAGACATTGTTAGTTTGTTTCTGTGATGATTCCTTATGAAGGCTGAGTTTCACAAATGACCAGTTTGTTAACTAACCTTCATACTACACCTGATATTAAACCTTGTATATTTTAACACCAGCAACTCTCTTGAGAAATTACAGAGGTTTTGTAGTAGGGTGAAAAGAACTATCTTTCCCCCCCTCAAGCTGTTGTAACTGAATGTAAGGAAACAAAAACCCAGAATCTGAGACATCGTCTCTTTGTGTGGTCTAGAGCTGAGTGCTCTAAGCCTCTGACACTGACAAAGGAGGAAATTGCCTGTTTTGTTGCTGACAGAATGGGAATTATCTCAATCTGAGATTGCATTTGAATGCAAATTCCAGAACTGCTTAGACAATTCCTACATTTTCCTGGAATGAACCAGACAAGGAGACATAGCTTAAGAAATGTCTTATACCTACCTTTGAGTCACTTGCTTCTGAGATCCAGAAATCCCTTCCAGAACATTAGAAACAACCAGAAAGGATTTGTTGAAATCAAAGTCTGACAATTCATCCCCATGCATTCTACAACTAAGAATACGTGAGAAGACTTTAGTTTTTTTTCTTTTCTTTTTTCACTCTTCTTTTCCAGAGAAGGGAAAGGTATGACATGTTGGTCCTAGCTGGTAGGCAATCTCACACTCAGCTCCTCTCTTACTCCCCCTCATGAGTAGGATAGGGGAAGACAAGAAAAAACAGGAATGAAAAACATTTTGGATCAAGATAGAGTCAGAAGATCACTTATTAATTATCATTGTCAGCAAAGCAGACTTTATGTAAGGTGAATAAATTTATTGCCAATGAAAATAATTATGGAATTACTTATTTGGGTATTGGAAGGAAAAGGACAATAAACCGAACATTTACATACTTAGAGAAAACACCTTTCCACCCCTTTTTTTTCCACATTCAACTTCACTCCAAATTCCTGTTTCCTCCTTGTTATTGCCATGTTACACTCGGTCCCTTCAACGAGGCAATGCACCATGCAAGTTTGAGGGAGTGTGTGTGTGGGGGTGTGTGTGTGTGTGTGTGTCTGTGTGAGCGTGTGTGACAGTGACGGTCAGTACATAGTGGTTTCCTCCAGCCATACCTTACTTTTCATTTTCTCTGCTCCTGTGCAGGCTCTTTGTACGACTGCAGCAGAGAAAAGTCCCTGAGTTTGCATTGAGTTAGCTTGACTTATTCAGCTTTCTCTATTTTTTTTTTTTTTTTTTTAATAAGCTAATATGTCTCACAGTGTGCGAATACTTAGAATTCCAGCCTGGTACTTCTGTGATAAAAATCAACAGGATGTGGCTCATATAAGAGCCAGCTATTTTTAGGTAAAACTCCTGAAGTGGGATATAATTTTAAGTCTTCTCTGCATTTTTATTTCTGAAGCTGCTTGCCAGGCTTGAATGATACATGATTAATAATTGAGCACATCATACTTATACATTCTTTACAATAGATGTATGAGAAGAAACCAGAAAAATAAGGGGGCAGGGGAGAAAAAGGCAAAACTATGCTTCTATGGTAGATCCTGCCAGAAAACATGAGCCGGTAGTAATGGTAGATTTTATGCTAATCTACATGAGTTTATGTATTACTTTCTACACTCCTTCATTTTCATACATGTCCCATTCACTCTTGCTCAAATGAATCAGTACAAAGATTATTGTAACTGCATTAGGATTAAGGCTAGAGTCTCCCAAAATACATGAGGTTTAATGGGGATAGAAACCAGTTTAAAAGTCCATACAAGTATGTTTCTACTAAATAAGATTCTATGTAGTCAGCAGAATGGCTTAGTATCTTTGGCTAAGTTGACACGTTTTCTTGGCATGTGATAATGATCTGCTTGTACTTCCAATCAGAGCAAAATAATACTGTCAATCAAATTCATTACAACATCTTATGAATTTAAAAATCAGAGTCTCAGTTACTCTGCCTTAAAGAGATAGCACTAATGCTCTACTTATGATAAATTGAAGTAACTACCACATCTACCTTTCTTCCAAGAATTGCTGGCAGTAAATTGATCATAAACCACCAGCGTCTTCCTTTTGAAGCTTAAAAACTCCTACAGAGAAGACTTTGAAAAAGCATATTGTTTTTCACTGTTCTATTCAAAAGGAAAAAGGAATTACAGTGTAAAAAAATTGAAATTTTTGAAATAAGACTTTGTTGGAAGAGTAGTTTAAAAAGGTACAGTACAGCATTACAGTCTTAGAAATTGCTATGGTCCTTCCTGTGTTCCCGGTCAGAAAAATCTCTGAAGTCTCTACACTGTCCATTTTTGCTGAATGTAATGAGGTCCACCTTTTTCAGTATCTAGTGTTCAGTGGTAGCCCTATCTATATGCTTCTCAGAGATAAGCAGAATTATTTTCCTGGAATAATTTGTACATGGAATTATATGTCTAAAGGTTATTTAATTCCTCACCAGCAGTAGTCGTTTGTTATCTTTACTTTTTAAACATGAAGATGCATATTCACAAAGTCATAAAATAATTTAGTTTGGAAAGGATCTGTAAGACCATTGAGTCCAATCTTTAACCTAACAACCCTACTAAATCATACCCTTAAAAGATGAATCTAAACGTCTTTTAAATACCTCTAGGAATGGTGACTCAACCACTTCTCTACACAGCCCAGTGTTTAACAACCCTTTTGGTGAGATAATTTTTTTTCCCTAATGTTCAAACTAAACCTGGCTCAAACTGAGGTAAGTTCCTCTCATCTTGTTGCTTGTTACTTAGCAGAAGAGACTGAGCCCCACCTCACTGCAGCCTCCTTTCAGATACTTGGAGAGAGCAATCAGGTCCCTCCTAAGCCTCCTTTTCTCCAGGCTAAACTGCCCCAACTCCTTCAGCTGCTCCTCATCAAACTTCATTAATGAGGACCAGACCCTTAATTTTGCTTCAGACCCTTCACCAGCTTTGTTGCCCTTCCCTGGACATGTTCCAGCACCTCAATATCTCTCTTGTAGTGAGGGGCCCAGAACTGAACACTGAGATTTGAGGGGCAGCTTCACCAGTGCCAAGTACAGGGGGATTAGCTGCTCCTCAATCTGTCTTGCTACACAACCACACGAGCCTTTAAAAAACTCTTCTACTGGATCTGTAGGTTTTATTATTATCTTTAATGTCCAGTTTCACTTAGAATTTTACGATTTATCTCTATTACTCATATAGTTACTTGTTAGGATTCAGTGGTTTCAGCCATCTCAGCTTCATTTTGAGTTAGATCTTTATCTAACATTCTGGTATCAGTGCTGTCAGGAATAATGAGTTTAAACCTGCAGGTAGTTTTCTTCAGCAGCATGCAACACAAACATATGTCATGTCATTTTATTACTTTCAGAGTTTATTATGTAGCTTGTTTCATATAAGTCATAATATATTTTCTGCTTGTTCGCCCATTAACCACTACAATGGGGTTTTCATTGATTCTGACACATTGAGCACATTCGTCTTTCTCTGGAATATCTACAGTTAGTACTGAAACAAATTATTCCAGTGTTAGGAACCTTGTATGCTGGTTCATTAGCAGACCTTGCGTCACCTTCCTGAATAGTGTTCTTTTGAAATCTCCCCCTGACAACTATGATTGTTTTAAAACATTGCCGCTGCTCCACTTGTTTGTTGCCATTTTACAGCTGGGAAGTCAGAGCCCTCAAAAATGACCTGGTGAAATAGATTCTGCAAGTGTTTCTCATCCAATTCAGCAAGGTTGTACAGCTTAATATCCTAACTTGTTGAAACAGAATACAGACTACAACAGAGCTATCCACAAGAAAATGAGGAGAAATAGAATATTTTAGAATTTTGCAACAGGAATGTTTCAAGTATATCCTCCTTTTTTTGGCATATGTAAGGGCAAATCTTAATGAACAGTGCCTCAAATATGACTTGTATATAAAAATTTCATCTTAGAGTACAATATTATTATTATTTCCAAAGGAAAATCTGATTGTATTTGTCCAGTGAATATTTGAAGGTCCACATACTTCTATACAGCTACTGTGTTTTTTTTCTGGGTTACATATTTCCAAGGACTACCAAAAGCCTAGTCTGATGAAAAAAAATGAGGCTAATAAGAACAAAAATCACTGCATACTTATTTCCAGAATAGAATTGACATTTTTGCTGACAACTACTGATCAGTAGGAAAAGTGTGAAGAAAACACAGTTCTTCCATCTGCTTCATCCATCTGCTGAGAAAAGGAACTGTGTTACCATTAGCAGGTCTGTCTCTATAATACTGTGTGTTCTACGTGCATTTTCATGACAAATGTCTTAAACATCTGTATTGTTTACCTCTATGGATAAGCATACTAAATAGCACCTAATTTTGCAAACAGCTCTAGGTTTGCTATTTTTTGAAATAAAATCCATAATGGAGCATAATTCCTGGATCTCTCCTTAAATTTCCTGCTTATAAATCAGGTTTCTTTACAGTGTCTAATAAAAGTTTTGTTTTATATTAGATATACTTGATAATTAATATTTAATATTTTTTAACTGAGGATTTTGGCACAACATGTCATTTGGCTTCTTTTTATTTGCCTATATTCTATTTCAATGTTGACATACCTTTCAAAATTGAAAGAAATAAAGTTGGGATGTAAACTTCAGGTCAAATAGTATTCTCCAAGTCCATCTGTGGAGGTTATTGTAGAGGAGATCAGTTTTGTTGGACTTCTATATTAGAAGTGTCAATCACAAACACTCCTGAAGAATTTTTTTCAATATTCTATATTCTATAGATATAGAATAGATATTCTATATCTATTTTTCAATATTCTATATTTTATTTGTCCTACGGATTGGGAACTTTAGAAAGGAAACAGAGTTTCTAGTTACACAAATCCTGTCCAGAGGTGGGAGTAGCCTGTATCTAGCAGCTCCTGGCATTAACATTTCTAGAATCCAGACAATGCCAGATATCCTGACCTTGTGCCTAGTGCTCATGTGTAAACTCAGTAGGTCACACAAGATTGATAGCAGTATTGCATTCATTATTTCCACTGCTGCATGTGCATCATGAGTTCTTTCAAAATTTACTCCCTTGCTAAGTCCAGGAAGTATACCGGAAAGGTGAAAGTTCAGATCATAATCACCAGAATCACTCCAAAAGCTTTCTTCTGGTCACCTCCTTTCCTCAGGATTTTCATTCCTGATTAGAAGGAACTACAGATGAGGAGGGGTTTTGTTTGCTTTTTTGTTTGTGTTTTTTTTTTTTTTTTGCATTAATGCAAGTAGTTCTGACACATAAACAGCTTTATAATACTACTGGGAGACCTTTTAAGCCTCTTTTGTTATCTTGAATGCTGGGAACTATTTAGAAATAAAACTCCAATAAACTATCTAAAATGTGTATGAATTATGTAAACATTGCCTTATTCTTTAAAACAAAGCTGAGAAAAAAGGATTTTTCTGTTAAAAATAGTAAAAAAAACAGGTGTAAGCATAGAAAAGTATTATTCTGTGATATATATTCATCTTCTGAGTGCCCTTATTATTAATAATCATACGTAGGATAGAGATGGTGAACGGGAGACAGCTGAGTCTCTTTGGGGTTGCCATAATGCAGTTGCAAGAGGTGGGCAAATACTTCCCTTGTTCAAAGCCCTAATTGCAAGACCTTCTTTCATATCTGTGAGGAGAGTAATTGCTTTGGAAGAAAAAGCTTTGCATTTTGCTAAAGAAATTGTGTTCAATTTCATTGGTTTTTGCCTTGTTGCAAAGTTGAACTAGCACTATCAGCTTTTATAGCAGTGAATTGTTTTGTTAGACCCTGTGAAGGTTGTTTTGGCATTTGTAGGGAAACAGAGAGTCACACCTCTGTTTTCTCTCACACAGAATTTCAATTAGTAAGTGGAACAACTAGGAACCACTTTCCCCTGTCTTTTTTCAGTGCTTACTCATTGAGTAGATTAAATATATGAACAAAAATAACATAGCTTGTGCCCGAATCACCAAAGAAAAAGACATTATGGTGGTTTAGTAAGCATGTTGACATTTATTTTTAATAAAGTATGGATTAGTTCTTTTGTATTATGATGAAAAAACAGCATTTTTAAAACCTGAACCAGTACTGATTAATATCTAGAAACTAAAGTGTATTTTAGATGATCAGAAATATTGGAATCTATTTGTTGGGTTGTTTTTTTTTAAGTATGGTTGCCAGGATTTAAAGGGTCTTGTAAATCATTTAGTATTGAAGACAATCAGCAGCAATGAATGCAATCTTCTAAAAGAAGTAGCAAAGGATGTTATTATCTCCTTCCTTCTCAATTTTATATATAAGGATATTATATATATTACATACAACTTTTCTTAAAAATCTAAATCCCATATAGTTTAAAAAGTTACAGTTATACAAATCATTTTAAAAAGGAATTCGCGTCTTCAAAGATTTGAATGAAATGGTTTATTTTAAGCAGCTAGTTTTCAGATGCAATCTTCTCTCTTGTTTTTCAAGTTCACGGCATATAAAAAACAAGAAAGGAATTAATAGTCTATTATGTATGTTCTGGCTTTCTTATGAGCTGTCACTCAGTGAATAGTCTCATATACACATAAGATCTCTTTCTGTGCTGTAATATCAATGTAAAGGAGCATTTCAGTAATGGAAATATTCATTTGCGCCCATCTAAATGCCATCTCTATTAACAGCATGATAAGGCTGAAAATCAAATTATCTATATCTATCTATATCTATAGATATTTTGAGGTGATAGGACAATGTAAACAGTGAGAGTTTAGATTGTTGTTAAATGAAAAGATGGGTTTTTTCCTACTAGATTTTTCATAACAAAGGTGACACAATTTTGTCCTGTCACCTTGTAAGGAGTAATAAGATATATAGTATGGTTTTAGAAGTCAATTGAAATGTTGGCAAAAAAAGAATAGCACAACATGGAGAATTTAAATAATGAATTGCAATTAAACTTGACTCTCGGGAAAGTAAACTTTTGTTTCTTTGTGAGTATCTTCACCAATTGATTGTAATTCATTGTTACAGACAAATTTAACTTTCTTTTTACATTTTTTTGGACACTAGAAAAACTATGTACAATCTTTCAACTATGTCAATGTATCTGCAGACTTTATGACTGGGAAATCAAATCAATCAATATTTAGGAAGCTCAGAACAAAAGACTGAAGGCATTTATAGTGAGTTGCACTAATCAATTTATTGTGTGCTTAGCATTTTTCAGCTGAGATAATCATGGAAGATTAACCTTTAAAAATTTGTATTATAAAGTATGATGATCCCATTCTTGGTTCCCAATGCTTTTAGCTCTATAAACAACACTTGACATTTACCAATTGTAATGTCATGGACAAATGTTCCTATAACCTGCAAATGACAAAGGTTTGAATTATTTTCTTTTATTTCTTCCTTTTTTTTTTTTTTTTTTTTTTTAAGGAAGGAACTTAAGATTGACAGCAGCGCCGGTTTTGTTGTTTTGCAGGGAGGAGGAGGGGATTTTGTTTTTTTTTTAATGATGACTTAACTGATGACTTCACTTAAGGTCATTAGAAGTTAAAGATCATTAGAAATTAGAGATCATGAGAAGTTAAGTGTTTGACACTGAAAAATATCAGCCAAGCATTTAGATTTTTGCAGTGGTCACTGTTTCCTCATTTTATTTGAACAAAGGAAAAGTACTTTAAAGAATGAATGTGAAAAAAAAAATGGTTCTAGGGTATGTTCAGGTCTTGAATCATGGTAGCACTGAATTAGATGAAAAAGTATGAACTTTCAAACAGTCCTATCATTTTTGCCATGGTGTCTCATGTTTATACCTACTTCTGATCTTTGTCTTCAGGTAGTGCTGTAATGTAAATATTCAATATTGAGAATGAAAAGGAAATAACAATTCCTTCTTATAGATTCAGTGTTTACTATTCAAATTTTCTAGTACCTTTCTTAATAGGAGCTCTGAGGAACTGTGAATGTTAAATTAGTCTACCAAGCTTCTTTAAAACCACGGTCTGTGCCCTCCTCATGCTTCATAAATTTCTTTGCAAAGTTTACCAAATACAATTAAGAAAGAGATGTTCAAAGACATTATGCAGCAACTTCTATGCACGAGGTTCCAGAGCTTAAAAGAATATTGGTAACCCATTGAAATGGAAAATTTTTGAGACAGGTTCTGTTGCAGTACTAATCCCTGGTAGTAGTACCAAAATGCCATGGATCTTTTATCATGTAATACAAAGGCTGTCATTGACACCTCATGGAGCTGGAATATGTTTCCTTTAGCCTGATGATACATCAGATCTAAAAGTGTGTGAGTGTAGATGGCATATACCTTGAAATACAGAAGTGTTTCATACTCACCCATGCTTATTCTTCTATTAAAAACAAAACCTGTTGGAATGACCAGAAGAAAGTCACCATGTGCAATGAGGCTTTGGGGACACAAATTGAAAAGCATGAGTCATGTAAAAGACCACCTCAAAACTCTTTTTGTAAAAAGGTTACAGACATTGAGTTGAGAGATGTTACAACTGCTAGATGCAAATTGCCCTTCTAGATACCCTACTCAGCAGGGAGCTCTTTAGGATTTAATTAAGCCACTTTTTTTTAATCTAGTTTTGTTAAATCCAAACTAGAAATGCACCTAGTATTTAGTATGCTAAATACTAAAATGGTAGTAGTTTCATTGCTATGCCAAATATTATTCATAATAGAATTCTTAGATACAAGGGAGACTACTGTATTTTAACTTCCATTCTGAGAAATTCTAGTACAAGCTGGATTCTTAATTTAAAAATAGCTATTAAGACACAGTTCAAAATTTAGAAGTGTAATACCTGCTTCTGTTAGGAGATGTTGCTGCTGCATCCACACAGATTTGCAGAAACTAAAGCTGTGCTGTAGATCTGCAACCAGAAGGGCTGGATCAGCTTTATCTGAAGAATTGGGTGTGTTGTTTTGAGATGGGAAGGAGGACAATTTCTGTTTCCTCTTAGCATCTCATGGAAAATTTAAAGGCTTTTCAAAAGTCCTACACATTTCTTTTGTCCTTTTTTTTTTTTTTTCTGACACAGTTGTACAATAGCAAATCACAATATGAGAATGTATTCTGGCTTGCCTCACACTAGTCCAAGTGGTCTAGAATTCTGCTTTTAATTTCAGCTTGGTCTTTAATCTGAATTCCTAGTACATGGTGATTTTTTATATCCAAGCAGCTAACAGCATAAAGCAAAACACACTATCAGTTTAACATAGTAACAACTTCAGCAATGTGAGGCTAAACTGCGCTGTCAAATGCCATATGTCATGATGAGTAGTCTTTATGTGCATACATGGAATATTCATATAAGATATATGGATACAGTAAACAAATGAAACATGTGACATTAAGCATTTGGTTCCAGTTAGGACCAATGGAAATCGAAGATTCCAAGCTCCCCAGCAGGAGATTCTCACACCATCAGGTCATAAATATCCGTTTCAGAGAGAAAATGGAGATTTTTCTCCAGAACTCTCAAAGTTTAGTTCCACAGGTGTGTTCGGAAAGCGAGACTTCAAAAAAGCTCTGATCCTTTACTTTTTTTTTCCTCTTTGTGTCCTATTTGATCCACAATATTGGCTTTGATTCAGAATATTTTAATGGGGACAGCTTTTAATTTCTTTGTCAGTAGGCTGATAAACTATTTTAACTGTGGAGAAAAACCTTCTCAATACAAACATTCCAAGTGGGTCATAAATTTTATGTTGAAATAAAAGAAATTTTGATCTTTTTCCCCTGATGGTTACTCCTGATTTGTTTGCATTATGCCGAACTTCTGTGCTCTTTATTACTACTAAGACTTGTCTAAAACTGAAGAAATACGGACTATTCCTGGTCAAGCTTATACCACAGAATTTATGGGAAATTAGATCTGCACAAACGTATTACCCTCTTCCAGAGCGCTAGGTTAACAAAATGTTGATTCTATGTCTTTATTGTTCTCTATCCTTTGAAAGTAATGGGGAAATACATCAGACTTATGAGCATTTTGAAATAAAATGTTAGGCCTGTAGACCACAGACTGGCAAGATAATAAACACACTTTTAAAATTTCTCCTGCAGTACTTACAAAGTGAGGAGAAATCACACAGCGGACCACACTGCAGCTACTTAATGCTGCTATAAATAGATCATAATAAGCATGTGGTGTATGTGATTGTCTGTGCTGATAAATGAAAGGGTGTGAATTTTTCAGCATCAGTGGAAAGACAGGAAAAAGAAAAAAACCTTCCTGATTGCAGCTGCAAATGGTAGCAATTTTTGCTTCCTGCATTAATGAATGTAATTCATGTAACACATATTACATCATTCAACAGCAAAATTCTCACATTCAGTTCACAGACAAAAAGTATTTTAATTAAGAATATCAATGAGTAATGACAATCCACTTTCAGAAAAAGCAAAGAAAGACACTTCTTTGGCCATGTAGAAGGAGCTGTGATGCAAATATATTTTATCAGTGTAATAAATTCACTTTCCTAAAACTCTTTACCAAAAGAACATCCTTAAATACATGTTCTGGTTTATTTGTCTGTTTTCTCTTTTTACCTTCCTTTGTGTGCAGTACTTGACTGCAAACCTGCATTTTACTGTCTCTAGTGATTGAATCACTTCATCTTCTATAAACATCACAGGTTCAAAGAGCTTTCAGCATCTGAACTCCAATACAACATACAAACTAAAATAATTCATTGTCTAGAGACCATAACAAATTTTAATGTGCATTTACAGAGTAAACAGAGGGCTGAAGGGGGTCAAACCAGTCAAAGTGAAGATATGCATTACAAAATCCACACATTACTGAATTACAAACTTAAAAGTGGTGTTTTGTCAAAAAATGAAATAAAGATGTTTCTTGGTGGCACGACATATAGATAATATTAAAAACTGGCTTGCAGGAGGACCAAAGTATGTCTACTCTGAAGTTATATCACACAGACTGTAAGCAATTTACAGAATTTAAGTTAGTTTTGCATATACAGAAGTTGCAAAATTAGAGAAAACACACTGAAATATAGAACGCGCACACAAAAAAAAGGATGTATATATATAAACCTCCACATAGTCATCAGGGGTTGGCCTAAGTTGGTGCTTGCCACCATTGAACAAGAAACAATCAGAAAGACAGGAAAAAAAACTCAAAGGGGGAAAGAATACATTGAAAAGCAAAAAGCAAAAAAAAATCTCAGAAGAAAAATATCCTTGTATGTCTTTCAGAAACAACATCCCCTAGTCTGCTGAGCTGCTTTGTAGAATATATTTTCTCCTCCTTACTCCTCATGCAAAAAAAAAAAAAAAAAAGGAAAAAGAAAAATAAAAGAAAAAAAGGGTTTTTGATAAAGTTTGTCTGTATTCTATTTATGTTAAATCGCTATTGTTTGTTTCATTATTTGGCCTCTTTTTGCTTCCAGGCTGCAATGATTCTTTCAGCGTAGGAAACCAAANAGCAAAGCACCCTTCACAAAGCCACAAACAAGAAGCAGGACAGAAAGTCCATGGCTTGTAGCTATCCTCGCACCTGCGGAAGAAGTTATAAGATATTCGCTCATCTTGCAGATTTCCAATGCTCCTTATAAGGCTGTTTTAAACATATACATTTATTTATTTAATTAGCTCGCCAGGTTGGCTCTGGTGCCCATGAATGTCTTGGCATGCACTGCAAATAACAACACATACAAAGTATTTCAGTCCCAGAGAGGTTTTTTTGTTTTGATTTGCTTTTTTTTTTTTTCTTGTCTGTCTTTTTACACAATAATATCTATGNAAAGTGGTGTTTTGTCAAAAAATGAAATAAAGATGTTTCTTGGTGGCACGACATATAGATAATATTAAAAACTGGCTTGCAGGAGGACCAAAGTATGTCTACTCTGAAGTTATATCACACAGACTGTAAGCAATTTACAGAATTTAAGTTAGTTTTGCATATACAGAAGTTGCAAAATTAGAGAAAACACACTGAAATATAGAACGCGCACACAAAAAAAAGGATGTATATATATAAACCTCCACATAGTCATCAGGGGTTGGCCTAAGTTGGTGCTTGCCACCATTGAACAAGAAACAATCAGAAAGACAGGAAAAAAAACTCAAAGGGGGAAAGAATACATTGAAAAGCAAAAAGCAAAAAAAAATCTCAGAAGAAAAATATCCTTGTATGTCTTTCAGAAACAACATCCCCTAGTCTGCTGAGCTGCTTTGTAGAATATACTTTCTCCTCCTTACTCCTCATGCAAAAAAAAAAAAAAAAGAAAAAAAAAAAGAAAAGAAAAGAAAAGAAGGGTTTTTGATAAAGTTTGTCTGTATTCTATTTATGTTAAATCGCTATTGTTTGTTTCATTATTTGGCCTCTTTTTGCTTCCAGGCTGCAATGATTCTTTCAGCGTAGGAAACCAAATGTCATCCATGGTTAATTCTGTAATACTGAGGACTCGCAGGCCAACCCCTGAGAAGTCAAGGATGAGGCTTCTCCTTGCCGAAAGAAAAGGAAACTAGGTCTTGCTGTTACAAAATGTTTGATTACATCACACCAGTTCTCTTCAAATAAAACATCAGTGATACGCCAAAGAAAATAAGATATATCAAGAAAACATGTGGTATCCTCTTCTTTTTTATNGGTTGGCTCTGGTGCCCATGAATGTCTTGGCATGCACTGCAAATAACAACACATACAAAGTATTTCAGTCCCAGAGAGGTTTTTTTGTTTTGATTTGCTTTTTTTTTTTTTCTTGTCTGTCTTTTTATACAATAATATCTATGAAACCATAAACCAAGAGGAACAAAGCCAAACACCTTTCACCTCAGTGTTCTTTACAAAATCATTTGCAACATCACATCATTGACTGCTAACAAAAAAGTCATCCAGTGGCTAAAGAACGTTTCCTTTTAAACCAGAGGAGATACAGGCAAATGGCTATGCTATTTATAAAGGGGAAACAGACTGCCAGAAGTATTTAGACTATTTATTTTTGAGAAATTATATTATCCCAGAATTTGCTGTCTTTTTAAAAAGCTATCAAAAAAATGGTCCATACAGTTATTTCTAAACCCATGACTTTATATTTAGCATGCTAGTATAAGAAAATCATTTGGGACTAAACTGATTAAACTGAAATGTTCATACACCACAGGCATGAGTATTTAGTTGTCTTACATGCCAAGTCTCAGTGCTTGATAACTCCCCATATCATCTAGAATTACATTCAGAATTTGAAATTAATTAATTGAGGTCAAATCTATAAATGTAATTTGGTAGCACTTTAAGTAGAAGTTCAGATTACAGCAGGTCAATTCATGATTAATAGATTTTCTATCTGAGTCATATATTTGAAACTTATAAATATTATTGATGGTTAGAGGCATCATTTCTATAACAGGGTAACAATGGTGTTATAAACAATCCATGATAATGATGAACTTGTAATAAATTGGGTTTATGTGGTTTTTTTAATCTATTAATCATGTATAAGAAATTTTTGCAAGGAACTTAATATTAAACTAAATTATGGATTTCACTGCAGCCCCCAAAAGCACATTTATCTTACCACAAGGAGCATACACAATGAAAGCAAAAAGCAATCCAAGCAAGTCCTCATTTTTATAAAGTTTTCAGATGTAACACCATTCTATATACCTGCTAACTATAAGTGAAGTAAGAAGTATTTTTAGTAATTTTTCCTTATTGAAATGGGGATTAAACTAAATCACAGATTTTAGATGAACACTGCTTGCTTTGGAAAATTCATGGTGTGAGATGTTACATATTTAGTGGTTGCCATAAAACACTCTTAGTCCTCTGTCACATACACAAGGCTTTCTAAGCAATAGTGATATTTCAATTATACATGTGTGAACTGAACTGCTGAAAAATATTAACTTTTAAATGAAAACTTGTCTCAAAGACATTCCTAACATTTTTCCAAGAGAAGTCCAAGGGACCTTTGAGCTTAGTTTCTACTGAAAGAAGACATGAGTGGGAAGACTACTGTTGTCTTGCCCACCTGATAACATTACTTGTACCACACTGCTGTAGTTTGCTGTGCTTCTCAGGACACTTGTTCTGTATTACAAACAAGCAAATGCACAAGCAAATTTGCTGCAACTTTTTCCTGTACTCACAAAGATAGCATTTATGATCTTGAACTCGAGAGTTACATTTCTGGTTTTGGTTTTACTGCAGTATGACTTTGTCTCTCTCTCTGCAAAAGCTGTCATTTGACAGATTTTTACGAAGCCTTTTCTTTCCACTACAAGGTTAGCAAAACTTAGTTTGAATCTTTGTTAGTGTGCCATCATTTCCTGATGTATTGAATTATTTTTACTTGTTTTATTCCATGTAATTTTTTTTTTTCTTTTTGATTGAACCAAGGAAATATGTCTCAATATAACACTAAAGAGTCCTTTCGAGATACATTTCGTCTGCACATAATACATATAATGGAACTTGGAAAAATCTTATGAATGTATTTTAAAAGAGTTTTTGTAAAAAATAATGATGTTACAATTTGAGAATTTAAAAGCTGAAATGTGCAGAAGAGAAAAAGTATGATATGAAACAAATTTAACTTAAAATATGCCAGTGGGAAAAGCAGCACCATATTTGCAGAACAAATATTACCTGATTTTCTTTTTCATTTTGCTTTTTTCAATAATTCAGTCTGTAGATCCCCAAATTAGGGGGTAACATATAATGCATACACATAATCTTTTTATTTATAATGTTCAGTTTCTGCATAAATCATTACTTCCCTCCAATTCATTTCACATGTTCTACATCCATGTTCTCCTCTAAACAGCAAGTTTGTTTAGCTTGCAGGGGATTTAGATTACAGTACATGCCGTAAGTGCAAGCTAAACAATTCTGAACATATTGAAAAAAATATTAGGGGAAATAACAACTAAAACAATTTCAGATTCTATGTGAAGAAAGGGGCAAATAAGATTGTTGGGAAAAATTGTAATAGACAGTGTCCTGTGCAAGGTTTTGGGAACTGGTTACTAGATCTTAATCTGATTTAATAGTTTCCAAAATGCTATTTAATCCAAACAGAGAATTGTTTTTGTCAGATATCAGCCCACATAAAATTGACTTGCAATAGACATATATGGCTATTAAGTGTACTCTCATCTTTTCAGTAATGTTTTATGAAATAAAATTGAAGTTTAAGTATATTAAAGCTTCATTTTTCTTTCCCAGAGCAGAAGAATTGTATTTTTCTTTCATGGACCTAAGTATTTGTTTAGATTTTACAAGAGTGAAAGCTGAAAAGGTGGAACAAGAACACAGAAAAACTGAAAGTGGCTTTTTCATATTTTTTCCTTTTTCTGTTCTGTCATTTTTGCTCCTATTTTGTTATTTTCTTTTTCACCTTGAAAAAAACAAATGACTAGAAGTACTGATAAATTTCCATTTTGACTTAGAATCTGGAAGTCATAGGGAATTTAAATTAGACACTCAATTCCACTGCAACCAAATTCAAACTTACATGCAGGTGTGGTTTTAGTATACCATTCTGACTAGGATTTGAATAGTACCACCTGAACTGTGAGCATGTTAATGTAAGTTAAAAGGTGTCTATCTGTCTGTGGATTTGCCCATTATCCCACCATTTCAAGCATTATTTTCTAATTAACATAATGAGAGCTAAAAGAAATTTTATTGCAGGTCAACAACACTAGGTAAAGCTGCACTGCAATTATGTAATCCTCAGACAGTCACTCAGAGGAAGAACTGTCATGAAAGGTATGTATGATCATTTCTACATCATTAGTTAAATTCCACTTGATGTGTGGGTCAGACATTCTCACCACTCGCACAGTTTCACCTGTCAGTCACGGGGATCAGTTAAATTCTTCTTGTGATATGTAAATCCCAATTAGTTGTCTTTTATTTCCTTCTCCTAACATACATCCAAAAGGGCAAACGTCCCTGAAATATTTAGCTTTCTCCTGTAAACAAATGCTATATTGCCAAAGGCATGTGATGATAAGTTTTTGTGCAACAGCATGAAAGATCAGTTCATGCCAATAAAGTGTTTGAAACTGTGTTTTATTCGAATTTACGATTTACTTAAATGTTAGGAACACAAAGAAAAAAAAATAGTGATAAATAATTGTGACCCTGGTGTTTAAAATTAAAAAAAGTCTCTGTCACAAACACTTGTATTTCAAGGCTCATAGTGTTTGAGCCCCAGAGTTAAACATCAATTTTACCCTGTAAATGCAATTAATTTTAGAGCATCTAAATATAAAATAAAGCCACAAGAAGTTATAAATTCTTAGTAAAATGCAACTAGTCAAAAACATAGTTAATCATTCCATTACTGAATGCAATCAGGCATGATCCCTTGCCTTTAGTAAGATATTGATCAGACAAAATTTGTGTCTGATACATGGGATTTGGGGATGCAAGCAGGGATAGTTGAATAATTTTGCCCATTTGTTTTTCACAACTGGATGAAACACTGAATTGTGAATAAAGCAGCTGCCTTGGGAACTAAAATTTTAGCATCTTCTATGTGTAAGAGTGCCTTACATGGCAAATCACTCTGGGTCTCAAAGAGTTTTTATCCACCAGAATTGAAGTTTAGCTAGTTTGGCATTCCTTGTGCTTACTAAAGTTTAGGATTTCTCTGGGGTGTAATAGCATCCAGCATTCTGAGCCTCAATACCTGCAAGAGCCTCTGAAAACTGTCTCCTTACAGTTGTGTGTACAATGCACAGTGTATTTTCATACAAAACCCAGAAGGAATCAGAAAATTCGACAGCATTTCTTTAGTACCTTACTAAACATATAAGTTTAGTTAGGGTATCCTTAAGTTTCCTTTAAGTAGCAACCCACTGATCACAGGAAAGAGTAACGCCTCAGCAGAGTCCTCGTTTTGTGCTGACCAGTAGAGAGAAATACAGCCAGACACACAAAAATTCATCCTAAATTCTCTGTACACATTACATTAGGCCAAAATACCAATACATATATTTCAGAGACATATATTTGGGCTGTGCTGGGTAGGAGTTAATTTAGTTGTTCTACTGATTTCTGAAATCACAGAGGTGTTGAAACCTTTGAAGTTTAATTTTTCAGAAATTTGTGCTGAGATTTTCCATCTCTAAGTGCCTGGTTTTGCAACATTTAGCTTTGCTTTATACTGTTAAATTTGAAATACTCTTCTTGTAAGCCCCATCTGAAACCACACAAAAACATAATTTTGCATTATTTCTGTGTAAAGTAAGTAAAAGTTCATGTGATATCTGCCTTAATTTTACTGGGGACATAAATGAACCGTAAGATTACTTTGAGAATATTTACAGTTTTATTACCATAAAGATAGGTAAAACAAAGTACAGCTGATTTTATTTGGAATTTTATTTGAATATGTCTCACACAGGTTTTCAATAAATAGATTCTTTCCCTCTGGCCTACCAACTGCTATCATTCTTATTCCTCTGAGTTGCATAAATCACAACTGCGTATATCTCTCCTATAGTGATGGGATAAATATACCCACATTTAAGAAGAAATTTTCGCATCCACAGATGTAAAATCTCCCTTTTCCTCTTTGAGGGAATGATATCTCAACAGCATTTTAGGGCTCAGTCATCTGTGTTTGATTTTGGGGAACTGAATGACTGAATGAAGACTAGCAGTAAGTATGATTCATATTCAATGAAGATTCTTTGGCTTAGGCTTTTACTCCATTTTTCTCCATTGGCTGTACAATAATCAGCTTAAAAATCGTGTGATTTGTTCATCACATACTGCAGAGGGCAAATGAATTTGTTTCACACAGCAGAGGAAATTTAGAACAGGTTATGTATTGAATTTCCCTGAAGTCTACTTAAGATTTTGCATCCAGCATGTATCTCTGTTCATCTGATGTCTATTCCTTTTCTGTTAGTGATGCCTAGAAGAGGAGATGAGAAAGAGAGACGGGATTCTAGATGGACGCTTAATCCTTAGCTTTTATTAGATAAGGCACCCAGAGTTGTTCAGTCTTGTAATGGGGCAAAAAAAAGGTAAAACTTTCCAACCCTAAACAGAGGAGAGAGTTATTCCAGAAATCTGAGCCAGAATAACTTCTGGAGCCCTTTGTGGGCTAAGGCAGGTCACAGCCTTTACCTTGCTGCCAGCTACATCTCAGGTAATGTTCTAATGCAAACTTGAAATGGAAATTCTTGGAAGAGAAAAAAACTAGAGGAGAATTCAAATTCGTAGTGTGTAGGAAAAATAATACTTGGCTTCAGGCAGTGGTCCAGAACAAGCCATAGTAAAACTATAAAAGGACAACATATAGCAGTATGAAAGGAGAAAGAAAGAGGAGTGGGACTTGGAATGACTTCTGCATTTTTGCAATACCAAAATGAACAGGAGTAGAATTAAGGGTATACTGGTGTGAAATACCTTGGAATTTTACATTCAGATCACTTTCTACATCATTCCTGACATTAACTCCTACCTGGAGAAACATTTAATTCTTGTCATTTTTGTCTTTCTACTAGAACATATCTGATAGTTATCATTCCAAGTTTAATTCTTAAAAAAAGTGCTCTTGTTCCTATCTCATTCTTTAACCTCATGAGTAGAACAAGGCCTCCTAATTGGGCTGTCATGCACTATGAAGAAGCTAAGAGAATCTCTAATGTCTCTCTCAAAGATGAAAAGGAGATCACCAAAATTATTCAACCCTGTCATCCTTTTGCCTTGAACAGACAGGAGGGAGGTCTGAGATCCTTAAACATCTAATTAAAATCGGCAGTTCATCAACATTTATAGATGTTTGTACTTTCCACAAGAAAACAGCCAAAAGTGACTGTTGAGTTTGAACACAGTATTTCGGAAAGATTACCTGGATAGTGTACTTAGCCAATTTCTCCACCTTCCCTGACTTTCTCACAATAACATTCTGCCGACAGTCACAAATGTCCAAATATCAGCCATTTGTAGCAGACATCCTATTTCTCTTCCTTCCTTTAGCTGGTACTTGGACTTGCAAAGTTGTAAAATCTTTTCACATGTATAAGTAATGCATTGACTTCAGCTGTTTCTATTTCAGTGAGAGAGTACTTTTTAGGAAAATGGTGGCTAAAGGAGGTGTATGCATATAGTCTGTGAAATATCAGTGTTAGCTATTTAAAACTCTAGTGTGAGAAGCAGTCCAGCAAACAATGCCTACTGCAGTAGTTCAAAGCTGAGGGGGAAAGGTGCAAACTTAACCAAATGATAATTGATGATTGTTAGTGTTTCAGAACAACTGGCAGTAGGTTTTTTGACTGCTCTTATCAGCCACTGGGCACTTTTATCAGCCACTGGGCACTTCTCATTCTTCTCTTTCATCCTATCTCTCATAACCATGGATGAAAAATATCTTGGAGCTTTTTTTAAGCGTGACAGAAAAAAATGTAAACTGATGCATTTGTATTTATCTGTTTGAAATGGCTGATTCTAAAGCAAATGCAGTTTTTTTCTGACAGTTCTGTGGTAACTCATCTTCAATCTATACTTTTATACCGTTATGCCCTATACTGAATGAAGGTGGAATTGAGGCTGTTAACAAAAATGCTTGAATTGGCTCTTTTTTTAGTAGCCAGCTTGTGTTGCTGTAACGAAACATGACTCTAACACAAACTGCTCAGCATTTTTGTAATGTGCATATAAATGTGTGCATTCTTGATATATGCCACATTTAATTAAAGAGTAAATGGAGCCATTTTTGGAAGATATCATAAAGTTACAACAGGACTTTTATTTGAAGAAAAAGAGAATTGCATGTGTCTTTTTGCCCCCTTGTTTTTTTTATCTTGTTAATCCTTTCATCTATTGGAAAGAAAATTTAAGTGGGTGATACTTAATATTACACTATCATCTTCAACTGCACTGTCATGAAAAACATATACAAAGACGGTATTGTAAAACAGAATAAAAAATATTATTTTTTGTAACTATTTCAATATGTGACATGCAGTCCCCCCTTTCTCATTTTTCAAACCTGACACTTAGGCTTATGTTTGACATACTCAATCTCCTTCCATTTTTATCATTTATATGAGCTATTTTAATGGAATTCAGCTAGGTTTCCACTAGATGAGTGTGTTTTTTTCTGTCTGATTCCTAGATGGTAAGTGTTTTGAGGCAGGGACCATTCCTCTGATCCTTTGTTTGCCTGGTGAATAATGCAGTTGTTATAGAGATTAGAACAATGTCTCTGACTAACAGGAGGTGCCTCTGCCTAAGAGCTGTGACTCACAAATTTCTAATGGGTTTAGCTGGAGCAGTTTAAGATGCCTCCATCTCTCTGCCTCCCCCTCTCATGGAAATTAAATCCCCAACAGAAGAAGTGAATACAAGCAAACCCCATGTAATCTCTGCACCTATCTCAATTGAAGAGCTCTGTTTTAGTTTATCTGCTGTCAAAGATGCCATTACAACAGTATAGAGGCTTGACACTGTGAACTAGGAAAGCTGAGCAGTGGACACCTATTTCCTCCTACCATCCAGATTTGGAGCAATAACTTCTGATTGGAGCAAGACAAATACTTTGTGTGGCAACCTTTTAAACCGCTAGAGTTAAATCTGTGTTCACAATCCAAAGCCTTCTTCTTTGTAATTTCTGCTCTACAAATAAATAAATAAAAAAGAATGCAAATAAAAAATAAAAAAAAAAATCACCCCTACAACCACAGTACACTAGTTTGAAAATGGTGGATTGTGAGAATGAAGCTCAAAGTATTTGTGCCAAATACATCTGAGAAGTGGGATCAATCATAACCATGAAATATCAATAACCAATATTCAAAGATTCTTCAGGTAAAAGACGGCCACTGAATAGTAGATATTGAATGTGTGGTAATTCAGAGAAGTACAAAATAGGTAATTGACCTGTTGTTTTCTCAGTGTTTCAGACAGGTACAAACCTAGGTAGTCATATTATCTAACACTGTAATTCTACTAAAGGGCCTTGCATCATCTGAATGTATAGCTCCCTGCAAGATCTACTGCTAATTCTTGGCTTCATGATTGATTTAATGTTGCTCCTCGGCAAAATATCTTGTCTTTTCAATTCTTCCCTTCAGTGGCACAGAATGAACTGGAGATGGATACACCATCTTCTGTAGTCTCATTGAAGTAATTTTTATAATCCTTATAGACCTGTGGCTGTGATTTGGTGGCCAAAATCTTCAGTCAGTATCACAGGAAACAACAGCAGCTGAAGTAATAACTGTGGTAGAAGCAGGAATGGCAGCAGAAGTAGCATCCAGATTTTTGCTTTGTATTTTTGTTGGTTGATGAACACACAAATTAAATGTTTTAAACACTGTAAACAGGGCTGTGTAACTAACTTTCACATTTTTATTCACAGAAAATTAGGCGGCTTTTTTCCAAGATAGTAGCATTTGTGAGTAGGTGGGGGAACAAACTTCAGTGAGATGGATCTGATTAGAACACCCACACACAGACAGGATAACAGTTTTCACTGCCAAAAAGTACAGTGGCAACTTCCTTATGATAGGGTAAAATGGAGTTTGGAATAGAGTCTTCTATTCTCAAGGTAGGTAGCAAGATCATTAATTGCTCTTTAAATATCATCCAGCTTTATCATCAACAAGGAAGAATTAATTGATTATTACTGTAGCGCAAATAAAACAACAGTCTCTGGAATATCTTTGAAACTTTTAAATTATTTATTCAAATATAAAATCCCACTCTAGGGGATAAAAAGAAAATGAAATTGAGCTTTCTAGCCAGTCTAGGCTAAGATTTTAAAGGGAAACACTAGAAAAAAGTTGACCAAAGGTGAAGAAAAAGCAGACAGAAAAAAAATGAAGCAACAAACCCACCATCAAGAATGCCCTCTCCCCCTGAATCTGTGAGCTGAAAAGAGCAGTTTTCAGATGTTTTCCTTCTCTTCATTCAGTTCCCAGAAAACTTCACTGTCCTATTTTTTTTCTGGTGGTACAAGCAGGACAAAGCTTCAATTCTTCTTAGAATTCACCCTCACATTATGAGTAGAAGAGAATTCATCTTCATCCTCATCCTTTAGGCAGTTTTTTTTCTATTTTAAATGAATGACATCCTTTAGATTTCAGTAGAGTTGTATCCATTCCAGCCAGCAGATAATTGCACCCATTCTTTTCCATTTTATGCAATGCAAAGAATTTTCATAATGAAGTAGGACACCTACTTGCCCTAGATGGGAAAATTCCTGCTTCTCATTAGAAAAAAGCAAAAACATCCTCTGCTTTGCTGTGTGTCTGTCAAGCAACAAATGGGTTGTGTTCTGAAGCAAGGAAATCCCATCAGTTATTTCAAGAGCAGCCCCTGTCACATATGCTGCAATCTCTGATGACCCAGTGCAATCTGTCTGATTGTGAAGCAATGAAAAGCAACTTGAGTGAGCTGACAAACAAATCATACACAGCTTCCCCCCATCCTTTTTTTTTTTTCCTCTTCTGCCTTTATTTTCTTCTCTTTGTTTACTGAATGCGTGCCCACCTGCAATCTTTCCAGTGGTATTTACCAAAGAAAGTTGCATCAGGCATGTAGAACTACTGTGATTCTGCTACTCTAGGAGATCTTGAGCAGTCTCCTACCAGATTTTTGTATGCGAATTTTGCTCTAAACATGAAGTTAGTCTCTAACTAAATGTTAGAGAAGTTAGTCTCTAAATAAAGGTTTATTTTTAAGCAGCTAAAAGAAAGGAAGACATATGATTAAGTGCATATGTAGCAATGACAGACAGTGAAACACATCGGTAATGTTACTAAAAGAATAGGAAAGATCTCAGTATCTGTGCATTATATAAACTACAATGTAGATGGGTAAAGGGTAAAATTATTTTCTTACACTTTGTACATTTAGTTTCAACTGTGTCTGTTCTCACTGTTTCATGACTGGCTTCATAAGAGAAAAATAACTAATGCAGCATCCAAATACCATCATTTTTACAGAAATAAAAGTTACAGTGATGCTGCCATATATTTAACCAGAAATCCCATTATTGTCTCAAGAAATGTCAGAAGACCCTTATTTCCTCTTGTGATTTATTATTAGTGTTTAACCATGGGCATAAATAAGGTTGAAAATGATATCTCTGATTTCAGTGAGAATATGTTGCTCAAGTAGTCAGTGTGGTATGGGCTTGTGGGATTGCACAACTGTTCAAACTTATAGAGCAAGAAAAAGGAATAAGTAGTGGCTGATGATTGCTTTCTCTTCTTAATTCTCTATCCTGTGTTTTTCTAAGAGGGCTAGAAATGAATAGAAATTGACAGTGGTATAATATCGGTGACTGGCAATGGCAATGAGGGATGGTTACAAAAAGTAGATAATGTGCTTGTGACAGGAGTTAGAACTGCATATACTCCAAGGGTTTGTTTCTGGGTCTAGGTGAACTAAGAACTAGAAACAAGATTTTAAGTACTTGTAGGCATTTTTTTCTATCAATAAATACACACAAATGAGAAATTAAGATGTGGGTTTTTAAATGAAGCATAAGGCATTATTGAGTGGATTTTGCATTGGAAATCCTGGCCTTAAAAAAAAGAAAAGAGTGGAGGGTTAGCTGCTGTAAAGATGTTGCTTTGTCAATGAATTTATTCAGAGCATATTAGCACTTCTCAGAAGATGTTTACAGTTTCAAGGTCAAGAGTTAACTAGTTATTAGGGCTACATCAACTAACATGGTTTGAATTGATTCCATTATTTTGATTGTTTTTAGAAGCTAAAAGAAGTAGAACAGCATCTTTTCATAAAGAGGGAATCAAAGTGTATATTTCAAGTAAAAACAGAGTTTGCAGTGTAAACAGGTGTAAATTTGAATGGTGCTTTTGCAAGTATTTCTGAGAACAGCTGAATAAGGTTCAGAATATGACAAAACCATCATTGGGCTTTTGCTTTCATGAAGTCCAAAGGAAACAGAGACTTGACGTTTTGCTATCCCACAATCACAGTAATGGTGGGTGCCTTTCAACTTCATGGGTAATCAGTTTCCAAAAAGTAACTATGAAAGCCAAAGATTATTTTAGGGAAGAAAGCAGTAATAATGGCTGTCACCTTGGTGAAGGCTAGAGCAGACCCTTTGCTCCTTTGCTTTGAGGGGAGATGGAACATAAATTAAAAAGAATAAAAATCCCAACGTGGAAACTAGTTTATATCCTGAAAGATTCCAAACTGGATATAAAGTTTGTGCTTAAAATAGAATAGGTTGATGATAAAAGTTGCATAGATTCTCTAGATAAAAATGGAGACAGGAAGTAATGTCCTCAGTTTATCAGTATGAACAGATTGAAGAAAAAAAATTATACTTTTCTTTTTTTTTTTTTTTTTTTTTTTTNTTTTTTTTTTTTTTTTTTTTTTTTGCATTCATGCCTGTTGATAAGCTTCTCAGTGTGTTTTATGATGCCAAGAATCCAGGTCATTCTGCCTAGGCAAATACCACCTTCTCTTTTGAGTTCCTTTTCAAGTCACTTGTTGAAACTCTGCCATCATCACAGGAAGTTTTGGCATGTAGATAGCTTAATGGATGAATTAGTTACTTCATGAAAGAACAAAAAGTTGCTAGAAATGTGCAGAGTCTGTATATAAGCAGGCAGAAAAATGACCTAATCGTCACTTTTTCATTTTTAAATCTCTGAGACTGATCTTCTTGAGTCTGAAAAGCAACTAATGGCTTTGAGTGCTTTAACAGAGCATTGGCAGAACAGGAAGAGCTTGGGGATATAGATATACTCATTCCCAGCACAACAAATTCTTCAGCTGGTTTTGTTGCTATAAATGTTGAGTGATTTGAATGCAGGCAGCAGAGTTAGTTTAGATTTGTATCCATGAAACAACGACATTTGCTGCAGCTTGGACATTATTTGGCTTCCTTTCACCTGACTTCATTTTAACTCTTGGACCCCATTTAATTCCTTAGAATTGCAAAGCTTTGTCACAGCTCTGTACTTTTACCTTTGGACTAAGATAGGTTGTTATGAATTATTCAGGGAAAAAAAAATGTCTGTCACTCCACCTGCATAGGACATTTTTTTGGATGTATGCAGATTGCTCTGTCAAATTACTCAGATTCCTATTAAGTTGTGATGGGTTACTTCATTTGCTACAGCCCATAAATATGAAATGAAAGGGTCAAGCTATGTTGGCTTTAACTTCTGCTTTTCTGACTTTGACTTTGAGATAGTCATTTAGTGCTTCTTAGTATATTATATGAAGACTCTCTGTGGGAGATGTTCTCATTAGCTCTTCCTGTATTGAATCTCCATTATGCTTACAGTAATAAATATACTTTTTTTTACACACACATAATATGTTTCAGAGCAGTGCAAAATACTGAATGAGCCTTGTAGCACTTTGTCAGCTGTGGCTATATAGCTCCCTGACAGTTATCACAGATATTCTTAATTTGGAGCAAAGTAAGAGAATAGCAGAAATATCTGTTGGGAAGTACTGATGTTTTAAAATGGTAGTGACTGTAAAATGCTTTTAGAGAGCTACATAGTAAATATCTATTGTTAAGAAATAACAATGCAGCGTACTTCAGGATAGAAGAAGTCAAGTAGAGTGTTATCTACCTTTTAAAAATAAATTTTGGGGACAAAATATTCATATAATCAGAATCCATTTTTGATATATTTGTTAGCTGAGTTCTTCAGCAGTAACTGAATACAGAATTCCCAATAATTCCACAATGTCATGTTTCCCAACATTGTAAATGTATTTCACAATAATCTGTGAGCAGTAAAATTTATCGTTTGCCAATAACTACATGCCAGCTCCCTATACTGGAGAATATTTGATACCATTACCTATGGTTAATAGTACTTTTCTCTTCAAGCAGTAGTGCTGAAGTCAATGTTTTACTCAACATGAACAAACGTCACAACCTGTACCTCTTTCAAGTAAAAATATGTACTTAATTATGATACGTTTGTATTCAAACATGTTTCCGCAGTCTAGGCTGGATGGATACATTGCTTACATATAATGGAATCACACAGCAGTTTTGTGCATGCATAAATACGGTTAGCATGATGTTAGAGAGGGGAAGACTTTCTCATTGATAAAGTAAGGAGGTTGTGTTGATTCTGTATCATAAAAAGATAGATTATTAAGCTCTATAGCACCTCATTTCTGCTTTTTTTGAGGTCTCACAACTAACATATCCCCTCCTCAGCAAGTTGCTTCTCTAAGTTAGATAAAGCTAAAACTCTCTACTTGCTTGTGCTCCTGTGGGTATTTCTATTACTGCAGAACAACCATAAAATTGAATGAAAATCCAAATCTCACCATAGCTGGGAGAGCAAGGCCAAGATATTCTCAAGTAAAGGAAATCGAAGACTGGTTCACATGTGCTGAACTGATGTTTAAAATCTGATGTCAAAAATATCACCAATCATTTGTGGGGCAAGTGACCATTAAATTGAAATCAAGCATACAAAATGATTCCTGGTACACTTTTATTTCTTTAGTACATAAACTACACCCCTGATGAATGCAGCATTTGTCTGTGCTTTGTAATAAAATTACCTAACAAACTAAATTATATTTTATCTGTTTAATTTTTAAATTATTTTTGATTAGGATTGTCTGTACTTGATCCACGTTAATCTTTGCACAAGTAAAAAATTAAAGGATTGTTTTTGTTTTGGTTTGGTTTGTTTCTTTTTACCAGAGAAGTGTCCATATAATGACCTACAAGATCTCAAATAAGAAATGTCCATTAATCAGAACATAAACAATACTATAGAATAAATTATATATCCAAAATGATTTAGTGGATTAGCTGGTTTGTGCACACTATGGCCGCAATGCAGTATAGTCTGTTGCTACATATTTCATAAACCTCTGACTATTTTAATTAATTTCATGTAGGATGGAATAGAAAGCAGAGTTTTCCCTTTATGGAAAAGTCTGCTGCTTTGAAATGTATGAGTCCAAGGGAAAATAAGAAGTATGTACATTTATCTGAAAGGAAAGCCATGGTAGAATGGTGGTTTTAACTCAAGCAAAATATTTATTTTCATCTAACAGCTTAGATATTTTGGAAGAGCTTAAAACTGAAAATGGCTCCATTTCAGGGAAAGAAAACTGAATGCAACTTACAAAAATTTTAAAAAGTGTATACAGAGGTAAAATAATGATAGTATATGCATCATCTTTTTTAACAGCAATAAGAATTTCTATATGAATAATCATTTTGCTCTAATCTGTAAGGAAATGCATTTTTCTTATAAAAAAGTCTTTCTAACTTGTGTTGCCTAAAACCTTTGAGTGATTTCACAAGAGGTGTGCTTGAAATTTTTTGTATTCAGTTTTTAATTTAACAACACACTAGCAGAAAAATGATCCATCAGTTAATTAGCTTACATTACATATTTTAAGGTAGGTTGTGATTTTGTGCCTTACATTGGCCCTCGGTGTAAATAGAAGTAACTGAGAAACCATTAAACTTGTAGTTTATTTTTCAGAGGATATTTACAGCATCTCAGCTTTTTATCTTGTCCGTTTCTCTGTTGCCATCATACAGAACTGCACGTGCTGTATATTCATGTAGCTTTGCATAACTGTGAATTTTACAGTATCAATGTAGAAAATGAAGACTGATATTGATTATAAGTTATGTATGCAGTGCTGAACAAAATCCTCTCAACAAAATGTATAGAATGTTAACTTCTATATGACAGACAATGGAGGCACTGCCATTTTAACCCTTGATTCAAAGCCAGTGATCCAGCACCTAAAGATGACACACATTTTCTGACACACCCAAGGTCCTTCTAAAGCCTACACAACAGAGGAACTATTTGGTCTGCGAGATTTAGAAGTCAAGTTCCTTATGAAAATAGGATTGACAGTGAAAGTAAACTAATTTCAACAAATGTTGAAGATATGTTAGATGACTGGTGTAAAATAACTTAGGAAGGAACACATCTGAATGAGTGTTTTATTTAATTTATCATGCACAGACATCTTAAAATGAGATGAAGTCATTTGCTTACATGCCTCTGTCTCTCCACACACACTACAGGGAAAACTAACTTTTGAATTGAGAGCTACCCTTAGGTGGGTAAAATTGGTAGAGATATGTATATTTATACATATAGAAGTTTAAGGTTTTTTGCTTCTTCTGCTCAGAAATTTATTCAGATTTTAGGAAGTAAAAAGATAACAGGAATAATAGAACCAGAGAGAAGGAGGAACAAATGAGCACCACACTCTTCCTAGTCACAAATCCTGGTTACCTTATGGTTTAGCCTCCTTTCACATGCTGGTAAGCAATCAAATGAAAGCTCAAAATGTTTTACCATACCTGATTGTGGACTTTGTTTGGGGATTTTGGCTGCTGCTTCAGGGCTGGAGGTGGCACGTACACGCTGATTGGCAGAATTGTGGATGCTACTTGGGACAGCTGCTGAGATGTTTTTGCGAGGTTTCATGTCTTGCAACCACATCGGGGATGCCTCAAAGGCTTGCATTCGCCGAGAGTGGCTGTTAGCATTGACTTTGAGAAATGCCTGGGCCTTGTATTCCTGAAGGTCTCCATAGTTGGCATCGGTCACCCGGCACTCATACAAGCCTTCATCCTTTTTCCTCACTTTTGAAATCTGCAGCTTGTGGGAGATGTCATTCCCTTGTACTTTCACTGTCTGCAAATTTTCCGGAGGGGGTGTAGGGGGAGGAAACAAAGAAAAAAAACATTGTCATGAATTCTTCTTCCTTAGGAAAAACTCTATGGGCATAGCACCAATTTACTCAATGGTGTGATTGTGCTTACTGCAGGGAAATTACATCAAGGATGAGTATGGCTAATTGTATCTATGAGGATGCCTGACATCCTCTTTCCAAATCTGTTTAGATGGTTTGCTCTGAAATCTAATTAGCCTCAGAAAAAAACCCCAAACTACCATGTTCATTCCAATTAATTGCTTAAGATCATGAACATTCTTAATGAGCTTTCTTATGTAAACCTAGTATCCATGCACTTTATTGGTTAAAACTTTCCAGTTAGTTGGTTTTATTGAATAATTCAGTTTCTGAACTAGTGCATTAACAATTTTGTTGGAGATATTTGCCAAAATTTAAACTATGTTAATAACTGCTTATTAGATTAGTTTGTACTCTTCACTATATTGAAACTATATTTTACATTCAGTTTGTCTCCTTCGAGTGTGTCTAAACTTTTGGTATTTTTTTTCTGTAAATGATAAGAAGTCCTATTGCATCAAGTTGTTTCATTTATCTTGTTTATCTGTGTACTTATAAGAAGCACATATTCAGAACTGTTTTAAGAGCTAAAAGAGCTGTTTTTCAGCTAAAATAATACTCTTGATTAATTTTTAATTATATCTAATATCTGAGCCCAACATAACATATTTTTATTTCAGATAATTAAAACACACATGAGTAAATTTTACATCCAGAAATGCATGATAGGTATTAAGATGCACTGGGAAAAGTTAATACAGATTCCTTAAGTGGTATGTTCACCATTTTAGAGAATTTATATTTAATTAATTTTCTTTTACTCTCTATCTGAATTAATATCTGTTGCCCCACAGGAAGCCAGTTAAAAGGTATTTAGTGGGATATAAATTTTCAGATTTGAAGGAGTTCTGAACCTAATTTACTTCCACCATTATATAAACAAGGATGCAGGGGTTGCTTTGCGTCGTATCAATGACAGCCAATAAGGAGACCTCAAGATGATGAATACATGGTAGATTACAAAAACAGAGAACCGCTAGATTGAAGCTAGACATGTGTTATTGGGCATTGTACAATATATTGTCTCTGATAGCTTGGCCTACTGTAGTAACCAGTGTTGGCAAGGCACCTGTTCTGCCTTCTTGATAAATTGAAGAGCAATAGTCATGAATATGTCATTGCTTTAAGGTACTGTAGGGCTTTATAGCCTTTCGTGTTGTACCCAGCTCTGAATTTATACTTGGCAAACTGAGTTGAAAGTATGGATTACATACTTACAGGCATAATGTATGCAATATTAATTGCATAGAAAAGTGCTGGATAGTTATTTAAATCATATTCAATAATAGTACATCTCTACTGAACAATTCATTTTCAGCAAAAGGATTAAAGAAGATTCATATGAATGGAAAGAGGATTGGTAGGTCATATTGTGCCTTCATTTGTTCCTGTGCAAGAGCCACGAAGTTAACAGTGCTGCATATCCCTGGTGAGAAACCGAATTGGTTTTGACTTTTGCATTTGAAATTTAGAAATTGTTGCAGGCAACACATACGCATGTTTTCAGTTTGTGCTGCTTTATCATTCAGAACAGATATAAATGGTGTATTTCAGAACATACCTAGCATTTTAAAAAAAATTATTAAATGTACTTTAGTTTTCTCTTTATAATGATAATTTACATTAGTACTAATGGAGCTGTGAATTCCTTCAAAAAAAAGAAAGGCTACATTTGTAAAAGGTAGATAAAAGTAGATTTAGACATCTACATAATGTTGACTATTTTTATTGGAAATATAAAATAAATGTTTTATGCAAGTTTGTAGGAGCACTGTAAATACTTTCTCATGAATTATCATTATACATAATGAAAGAGATTTGTAACTTCAAAGATGAAACAAGCTTTACAATCCATATCGTGTCTCAGTTCTTATGGATTAGTTCAGGGATTTCAAATGAGCTAGTATTGATAAGGAACAAATTATCTTGTAGTCCTATGTCTAGTGGAATAGTATCCAAGGACCACATGGGAGCCTCATTTGTAACAGTCTACAAATGCAACTGAAGATATGGTCCATGACACAAATAGTTTCTAATTGATGGTGAGAAGTATCACAGAAAATGTAAGTATGGCTAGAATATGTATTGTATTGAGCAGAGGCATACCTGAGTTCTCATTTATTAATGCCCTTCAGCTATACTTAGTATAGGTGCACTTTGACCTGATGTAATTGGTTTGCTGTTTGTAGGCATCAAAAAACAGCAGAGTAAAGGATTTGTCAGAAATTATTCCCCTTTATTTGTTACTGTCTTAAGCTTTGCTGGTACTTAAAGCCTTGTCTGCAGCTAAAAAGCACTTCCAAAACGATTGTGCCAGAGAAAGGGAAAACTCCTCTGGGCTCAAAGGGAATATTCATGCTGCAGTATCTGCTAAGTATCTGTGTCTTTCCACTGCAGTGAGCACCACACCATCATCCCACCACCATTTATTTCTTGGGATGCTGAGGGAGGAGGATCTGACCTATTCTGAGGTCAGAAGCAGCCTTCTGGCTGTGCCTGACTCAGGACATGAGTCGGCTGTGCAAGGCATCCTCTCCCTGCAGGGAACCGCTGGAGGGGGAACGCAGCAAAGCTGCTTTATAATTCTGTTGGGATAAGATTCTGGTTTAATCTCTAAGCAGCAGATTGGTAACTCCGGTGTCAGAATCTCACTTTCGTAAAACAGAGTCTCAGTGGCGAAGAGTTGAGATTGCTCCCAATGGGGAGACTTTGTCCAAAGCCTTTCTAAGCTTGCTTTCTGACATCGGGCATGGACCTGAGAAAACACCCATGTAAGCAGGTGCACACCCCGCTAAAGGAAAGTGCAGCTTCATGGACAAATTTCAGCCTTAAAACCAACTTTGACGTGCTAAGGCGGACTCAGCAGTCGCCCAGGGTAAATGAAAACAACAAATGCAAGCATGGATGCAGACTGGATTCTTCACAGGGTACAAACAGGGTATGCCAATGGACTTTGCCTCGACCTGGCTGGTCGATGCCTCCATGTCCAGGGGTGTGGGGCGCTGCATGGGGAAAGGCTGTCCTGATAACCTCTGCCAGGACCGTCAGGGAAGTAGTCACAGCGTTACAGAATCAACTATTTAGGTTGGAAAAGACCTCTAAGATCATCGAGTCCAACCGCTGAGCTGCGGGCTACCCGCACTCTGCGGGGCGGAGGGGCAGGAGACGCGGCGCAGGAACAGACCCGGCGCTCGGAGGCGGCCCGGGCCCTGACTGGGGAAGGGACTCCCGGCCGGCGGGGACTGCCCGCGCCCTCGTCGACACTTACGCTGATCTTCGTGCCGTCGCTGTCCAGGTCCCTCTCGGGCAGGAGCTCCACCTGCAGGGAAAGGAGCGCCGCCGTGGGTCTCCGGCCCCCNGGCAGGGGCGTCTCTTGCCGAGGGCGGTGAGGAGACAGCAGCGGCCATAGCGAGGAGCGCCCCCGGATGGCAGTGTCAGTGGACATGGCTCTTCCTGTCCCGCTCAGAAGGATGAAGTCACGCTGCTGACTGATTTGGGGTTTTTACTTCTTTAGGGTCATTGGTTGCCCCCGGCCTCCCCCGCACCCTCCTGCGTGTGCCCTCCTGTGGCAGCTGCATCAGGAGTTAGGGCTGCCAACTCAACTGAGCCAGCTGGAAATTGGAAGGCACGTGCAGGACCTTGCCGCACGGGAAATATAAAATTCCCACAAGGAGCAATCTTTCGACAGCTGCTTTCCAAGGGGAAATTAAATAGAGAGCAACAACAACAACAATTTTTTAAAAATAGTAAATAGGAGGTGTGGGGAAATAGACTTTGGAAAACCTGTGTGGTTTTGTGAACAGCCCTAGCTGCATTGTGGAAGTGATGGGCACCAAAGCCACCAACCCCTGAGGTGGGCATTTTTCTCTGCAGGTTCCTGCTCTGTTATTTCATAGTCAAAATTGAGTCTCAAGGGAAATACAGAACATCTCTGCTCCTTCCCTCTGCTCTCCCTTCTTTCCTTCTCCCCTTTCCTCCCCATTCTTTCTGTAGCATTGTCCAGATGGTTTTAGGACCCCATGGCAGAGGATCAGTACCTGAGTGCCTGTCACCTCAGCTCCAGCCTCTTGGTCCTCAGCTGCCCGCAGAAACCACCACTGGATTTCAAGGTACACCGAAGTAGACCCACTTTGGAAAGCACAAGACATCTCCACGTTCTGCCCTTCGGTGGCCGTGACATTTCGGGGAAACTCTGTGAATTTTGCTGTAAAACAAATGCATAATATGTTGCTACCAACTAATCGTTTATGCTCTGCTTCTTGTGTTGTCTTTTTTTATTGTTCCCTCCACCCCTTCCTTCTTAAATTCTTTGTTTTCTTTTCTTAGTCTCACTCATTTCGTTAACACCCCCCAC
>WBMY01006445.1:181106-197429 GCA_013397315.1 Donacobius atricapilla | reverse complement strand
GAGCAATAGAGAAAAAAAAAAAAAAAAAAAAAAAAAAGCCAAAGATGTCCTCAAAAATGAAAGAACTGATATATAACTGTATGTATGTATTTCAAATAGTTGAACAGAAAAAAATTTGCAATGCTACAAAAAGGCTCTGTATTGTAGCCCTAGCTGCGACACTGGCAGCATTCTGCTGCTCAGTGGAGCCTTTTTCTTTGAGAAGAGCGTGTATTGCAATACAGTGTGGTTCAGATGAGCTGTCTCAGGCGCTGTGTTGCTTGAAGTCCAGATACAGACTAAAAAAAACCACAAACCGTTGAAAAGTGGGTATCAGCTGCCTTCTGTGCCTTTTTTCAGCTACCTGGCAGCTTCGTCCAACGTCAGCTCTTGCTGCTCAGGATGGCGTGATGACTGCCCTCCCTACACACTGATCCAGCTTGGGAAGAGACGAGTAGGGGAAAGAAAAGGAGGGGGGGGGGCAGGGGGGGAAAGAGAAGTCTACTGTGCTTGTATTGCTACAACTTTTCTTTCTAATGGCTGCGATAATGCCTTTAACCCTTCCCTCTCCCTCCCCATACTCTACACCTCTACCTTTCCAACTTCTACTGCCTCTGATGCTGGGGTAGATCTGTGGATTTTTTGATGGGTTTTTATTTTGTTTCTTTGGGGGGGTTGTTTTTTGTTGGGTTTGGTTTTTTGTTTTTTTGGTGGTTTTTTTTTTTTTTGAATAGTGTACAGCTTATGACAGAGGGAGCATCTTTCTTTTTTGATGTAATCTTCGGTCTTTCATCCCAAAACCCTCAGTGGCTAAGAGGGCAATGCAGTGGTTTGATTTTTGGTGAGTTAAGCTGTTTCTGTTTTCTCCCTTTTCTTCCCCTCTTACAGGATCTGAGGGGAAAATAGTTACTCAGTAATCCTGTCGCACTTGCTATTGCCTGCTCCGAATAACTATGCTTCTAGCATCTTACATTAAAATTACTTCATTTTGTTCTCAAAGGCAGATAAGGAGGATGATACTTAGAGAGTGCTTAGGTTGCATTATACACATTTCTACAGAAAAATATTTAGCTAGGTAAAAATGGATTTTCATATCTTACAGATTACTCACATTAATGGATATATTTATGTACACCAGAGAAGGTGTTTACTGTATATTAAAGAATTCTTCCTCCTGCAGTGGATATTTTCTTCCTTGTTCCCTGTTTTCTGCCTATGTATATTAATAATGTTCAGATAAGAGACTACCCTTGACTGTGTTAGGTATTCAAAACACCCTGAAACACGTCTGCACTGAGAGAAGTTCTCTGGCTGTATTCTCCCTGCTGCTTGCAGTAAGAAGCCATCTAGAAAGTGCTGGTTGCACTAAGCAATCACCAAATACCTTCTGAAGGCTGAGACAAAGATTAAATAGAAACTGAAAAGAGCACCTGATAATCACTCAGACAGCCAAATAGCTGAACTTAACTTCTAATCACAAACTAAAAAAAGCTGAAAGATGGTACCAAATTAAGAGAATTTTATCTGCATGGGCAGTATGTTTTTCTGGAACAGGACAGGTTCTGTCATTCCTGGCAATGGGAGTACAGCCGTTGCACAATGGCACAAAATGCAACTTTCACCTTACTCACTGCACTAGCCAAATTATTGCATGCATAAAAGACATCTAACACAGCTGCAGAGATCTCTTTCACAGACCTAATGATATCTGACTGGAGAACAATCTTTTCATCTAAATTTTATCTTTTTCTCTTTTTTTTTCATAATTGCCTGAGTTCCCATTTTTATTTATGAAAATAAGGGACCCATTTCTCCATGGCAATCATGGCAATAGCTACTCCACTCATGTCATAACTTAAACTTAGCAATAATTCTGAGTAAAAAAAATTAATACAATAAATCAAATATAATTTAAATTATTAAAATCATCCCCCAAATGGGAAAACAATTGTGTAACTTGAAAGATTTCCTATTCGCACAGGGATTTAATTACTTTAAAGGAGGTCATGATGGATATATTCAAAACCAAAGAAAGTCTGTTAAGCAAAAGAAAAGCACCAGTCTTTAAAGGTGGTAGACCGAAATTATCTGAAATAGTTAAGGTTTGCCAGTTATTCAATGATTAAATACACACTGTAGAGATCTTTGCAGGTTCAGATGGTGAATGTTTCAATAGTTTCTATAAAGGAAATCAGTTCCTTTTCAGATGGGTAGCCAAAATCCTAAGTCACTCATGAAAATGAAGGCTGATTATAGGATTCACTTCAAACCCATGTACGTCACCAGTAATCAGTTGAAATTACAAATTAGAGACATATTATCAGCAGCCAAGTTAAATGTAAATTAGATAGGAGGAAAAGGAATCTAAGCAGTATCACCTGATTTAGAAGGAAAGCAGAAAACAAAAACAGATCACTTTTTTATCTTTTATTTGCCTTATTCCAATTCAAGACACTTGATAGGTAAATTTAATTTTATCAATTTGTAATTTAGAAGCAAGAATAATTCTCCAAAATATCTTGTAGTCAATGGAACTAATTAAATCCTAAATTACTGTCCCAGGGATGAACAAAATAGTATATATGGTTATTAAAGAATCAGAATAGAGGCTGTATTAGGAAATGGATTTAATGGAAAGAATACTATAACTTGGTTACATGTTTATTTTTTTTTATTTTATTCATGTGCTGCAACAAGCCATATGATTCTGTGAAATACTCCAAATAGAAAGCAGAAGTAACCCACCTTTCATTATCAATGTTAAATTTCACCATGATGGGTGTGACTTCTCCACAATCAACCATGCTGTATGAATCTGAGCAGTGAATTTGTCTAATTACCTTGTGTGAAATCTCTGCCTTTTGTGCTGTAGAAAGAGTTTTAATGTAGTCTAACCTAAGTGAGAAGTATCAATTGTGCTTTATAACACCAATGATATAGTTCATGTGAGCTTCCTGATGCCTTTTTTCCTCCCTCTCAATGATTCTAACACCTGAGGCATCACTGGACATCCTCCCAGGTCAGAAAAAAAAAAGTCCGTGCACAGTGGAATTACTTTTCTAACATTGCAATGACATGTAATAATGGAAGACCCATGTATGATGCCTTGGAGCTGAATTACGTAAGTCTCTTCTGTATCTTACTATGACTTCAATACCTGTTCTGGATCATTCAAAATCAGGAATGGCTCTGCATGTTCATCACTCTGCCCAGCTTACAGATCCCAGGTCTATGCATCTGTTCTAACTCTTAAGGAAAAAAATTATCATGGAGGTTGTGATTCCAAGCTCTGTAAAAGTTAGAAATGAAAGTTATTAGTTATTGTTCATCTAATCAGAAATAAAGTTAGAGTCTTTAGTCCCATAAAGACATGAACTGATAATGGACTGCCTTACCCTGCAGGAAACTGATCAGCTCGTGTTTGAGACCATGACTGTGTAGCTATCCAGCAAGCTAAATAAAAACGAAAACAAAACAAGATATTTTTAATATTTTTTTTCCTTTTGCATGTTTGATATTTTCAGCTTTTCTTTTTCCATCATTATTTCTAAGATTTCTTTACAGTTGCAAGGCAAACCTTGTATTATCTGATGAAATTTGTGATTTATAAAAGTTGAAATGGAGGCTGGTTCTCCTCACTGAGGAACGCTCTGTGGTTTTGTTAACCCAAGTGCTCCTATGAGCCTCTCCCAGCATGTATCTTCTCAACAGGATGTAATTATATATCAGAAGTAGCACCATGACTCAGGAGTGATTATTTTGATAATAATTTGGAAAAGAACTTGTGCAGGGTTAACTATCAAATGTGAGAGTATCAGAGACTTATTACACATTTACATATTTATTCAGTTAAAGGAGATGACACACACATAGAATTATTAGTATTCAAACCAATGACAGCCTTGCCTACGCTCAGAGAACATATGATCTTTAAAGAGAGAAAATCTAAACAAATTTTTACGTCTTACTTTCTTTGGGGACAAGGGTCACTGTTGGACATGAAATCAGACCACATGACTCCAGAATTTCTCAGAAGGCTAAAGACTGAGTTTATTGACAATGTGACCTCTTTATATACTAGGTCGCTAGAGCTAAACTGATTGGTGCTAGAAGTAACACCCATTGATCACATTGGCCAACACAGAGAGACATCAAATTATCTCCACCTCCAAAGAAGAATGAAAACAAGACAGAGTTAGCAAAAACATCTTCTGTTGTTTACAGAAAATTCCATGAGAAATGAGTTTTAGAAATCAAAACATCTCAGGCTGAAAAACCAGGGCTACAGACAAGAATTTCTCCCATTTGTATAAGATGTCACTGTGGGCTCCCTGAAATTTTAATACAATTGACTGCTATTTCATGATGAAAGCAATATCGTAACCTCACTCATGACAGAGAATAAATGTAGAATCCTTCAAAACTAGAAGCATTTGATACGAGTACCAATTTGAAGAACACTTGCCAAGTGATGCTTTTTTTTTACTTCCTTGGGACTGCTTGTTCTGATTACTGTTCTGCATAAACACAAGCAATACTCATCATTTGTAGATCCACACTTTGTGAAACTATTCGTTTGGGTTGTAATGTTTCTTTGCTATATCTGCCTTTCAGGGTTTCAAGTGGTGGTTGTGACCTTTGGGTTTTCTCCACTTATTCAAATGTATATCAACTGTCTGTGAAACCAGGAGTGGAAGAGGATTATAAAAATGTAAGAAATTAGTTCTATTTTACTTTTAAGATCTTTTATTTTAAATACTCTTCAGATCAGAAGCATGATATTTTACAGACCTATCAATTGTGTTTAGACATTTCATTCTTGTGAAAATTCCTGCACATTTGGCCAATATCAAAAATGTAAATAAATATGGGTTGCGTATGCTCAATAGCAGCTCACATCCCTTAGAAGTCTGTGTTTGTTCATGGTGCTGAAATTCCTCAGAGCCCTTAATGCTGACTTATCGCATATATGACATTTTCACAGAGTGAACAGACATGCAAAACGACTAGCTGCACAACACCCCCTGCAATTAGTATCTGGAGAAACAGGAGAATGGTAAGAGAAAAAAAAGATTTTGCAACAAAATGAGGCATCAGTGAAAGGGTTGAAAGTTAGAAAATATCATAATGAAGTTTATCCATTATCTTAATCCATTCTTTTCATTCCAGGCAGTAATGATCTACTTCAGGTGAACCCCTTCTACTTTTAACATGGATTCTTACTTCACTCATTAGACAAAGTTCTGCTAGTCTAAGAATGGATTCTTGCTTGGTTCTGGAAAGTAGGGGATGTTGTCCTGTGTGGTACTTATGCTTTACATGAATTGGAAGAGAATGAATGCCTTCCTCTCCAGGCAGTTAAGTTCTGCCTAGCAGCGCAGTCTGTCTCTGACCATCAGAGATCCTGAGGGAAGCTCCACAGTCCCTTAGAGCAGATGTTCCACATAGGGTCAGTAACAGCGTGCTTCTCATTTCTGAATGCCCACCTCAGGACCCTGATGGCTCAGATGAAAAAGCACTGAGTAGTCACAGTTGCAATTAAAGTGAATGGATGCTGTGATTGAAGATTCAGATAACTATAAAATGTGACAGAATCCCACAGCCTGGACCCTGGGTAGTTCAGCACTGACTGTGGTCTATATGTCTCTGCTGCCTGTCTGTAAAGTGGAATATATTACCTTGTCACTTCGGAGAGGTTTTGTTAAGATAAATTAACCTTCAGGAAGCTCTCAGAGCTTTGCATGATGAGCACCATAGGGAAGCCCAGAAGGGAATGAATAATTCTGTCTTCATCTCAGCGTAAAAGTGGTGTGCATGGGTGAGGCCCAGGGACAAACACTGAAAAATAAAAATTAGAAAAATGTTGAAGACCTGCTGATTAATTAAATTCCATTTTTCACATACCCATAAGGAGGTGGGGAGAAGATCTAGAAAAAATCCCTGTGTCATGGTATGTTTAAAGACTATATGATTTTGGATATGAAGGGAGGGAGTTAATTCTTGCTTTGCTGTCTCTTGAATACTTGATTTCAAACTTTAAAAATGGTCTTTCGATACAGATTTTCACATATAGTAGAACATTTTATAGCTCTCTCTTTCTACCATTAGGCAGCTGGGAGAAAAGCTCACAGAACCTTAAAATGAGACTTTAGGCATGAATCCAAATGCTTTTTTTCTGATTTTTCTTAGCTTTTATAAAAGAAAAGGAAAAAAAAAAGATGATTAAGCATAGTCTGTAGCCTGAATTTATGGAAAACATGTGAAACTAAGCTTTTTATAGAGAAAATCTTGATGCTGTTTTACTCTTCTTATAAACCTTCTCCTTTTTATAAACTTTTTTTTTTTCCCAGTTGGTTCATACGCAGAATAATGTAGAAGTATCTTTGCTGTATGATACATACATTTTGACTTAAGAAAGTTTTTGAAACCTGGAGTTCCTAAGTTGCTTAGAATTATATGATCAGAACTTTTTAATGAACCAGCCAAAAAAAAATCCTAGATGCAGAAATGCTATAGTAGGATTTTATACTGCCTGGTTTATGCATATTGACTGCAATTTTTCTGAATTCAACCTTCACTGAAATTTCAGTTTGATTTCCCCCTCTTTTAGCTCTTGGTATCCCTGAGGGTGTTGGTCCCAAACAACATAGAAGTTGGGGGTGTTTCTTGGAAGGAAGGCACATTGGAGAGCAGGACAGTAACTAGGCTATTTGTCCATGCTATTTAGAACGCTATTGGTGAGGGGTGTGCTCACCATGTCCAAAAAAAAATGGAGACAGCTGGAGACAATTATCAGGCTGACCAAATAGAAAACTTCATTCTCTTCTTTGGACAGTGCTAAAGCAAACAACATTCTGTCCGTGAAAGAATTATATTTTCTTTCATGTATAGAATTGGCTCCAAAATTTGCTCGATTGGTTAAGACCTGCCGGTTTGATGAAGGAAAAAGTGTTGTCATAGGGCTCAAATAGCATATTTAATTTTCTTAAAGGAGTAAAAAATGGATAAATCCTGGTGAATTCATATTTTTCACATTGCAATTTCTCTTTCCCCCCCTGTCTTCACTGGCACAAGCATGTTGGATAGAAGTACATACTGAAAAAGCAGCAAAGAAAGCAGAATAGGTATTACACTGGGAGTAGTTTTTTTGTTGTTTTGGTTTTTTGGGTTGGTTTTTTTTTTTGTTTGGTTTGGTTTTTCATTCTTGTTTGGTTGTTTGGTTGGGTATTTGTTTGTTTGGTTGGTTGGTTGGTTGGGGGTTTTTTTGTGGCTTTTTTGTTGTTTTTGTTGTTGTTGTTGTTTTTTCTTCCAGTCTGGAACGTTTACAATAAATCATGAAAGTAGAGAGTAGCCTTAGGGAAAAATTGTTTTCTTCCAAGACAAGTTCCTGATTTAGCACTTGAAAATATTTCTGTTGTTTCATAGTTTCTGTTATCTGATTGGTTTTGTAACAAAATATGTGTCAAATAAGTCTTTATGAACAACCTCTGGTCATTTTTGCTACGTTGTAATTTTCAGTTGTCAGTAAAGCTTTATGAACATCCACAAGTTGTGCAAATTTAACCATATTAAATTCTTATGAATTTCTCTCTACAATAACGGTTGCATTTAAGAAAAATCCCAGTCCATATCAAGATTAAATTATGACATTTCTGCCTTCATTAAATTTTTAAGGAATTTTGTTTTGTGTTTTTAATCTATGCTATGCCTAGCCCTCTTGTGGACAGTTCTTTAAGGAAGGAGAAATCTGAGGATCGGAGCAGATTACTGCAACTTTTCCATGCAAGCTGGGAAACTGGAAACTGAGACAGTCAGTGCAACTCCTAAACAAGACAATTTGTGAAAAGTACTATTTGATCATTATCTGTCGGTGATCAGCTAGGACAAGACTGCTATTCCTGATTATTTATCCAGGAAAACATGAGGTATGTGCAAATTGTTTCAGCTAAAGAATTCAATTCCTTTTAGCTATTCCCCAAATACCTTTATACATTTTTGTTAATTTTAAAAACAACAACAACAACAACAAAAACCCAAAAGCACACTTAATACGCCAGTGTAGTGAAGTACATTTATCTTGAAAAGGGAGAGATCTCTAATTTAATAAACTATAATCTTTTATTATGTTGCTGATGAGAGGAAATATAATAATTTCAAAATAAAATAAGCTGTCTGTGTCAACAATGGATATTGCATTCCCTTTGAGGAAAGCCATTGACAATGCAAAATGCCTACTATAATGCCTTTTCAACACATTGGAAAACATCAGAGAAGAGATGATGAAAAACACTGGCAAAGTTTTAGCTATTTGCATACAAAATTACTCATTTTTTTTTCAGTAAATACATTTGCTTTCATTATTTTAAGTACAGGTATTTCTTTTGCTTTAGTTTTTATATAGATCAGTGAAACAGCTACTATAGCAGTTTCAGCCTGTGAAAGGAATTTTCTTGAGAGGCAAAAGCTAGAGTGTCAGCATTTGTCTTTGGGCATTATTTTACTGCATTTGCCTGCCTATGAGACAATAGTTTTCAAGTAAATTTGGAAACTGGGAGGTCCTTCATGATGCAGGACCAAGAAGCCAAGAGGGAACTGGAAGCTCCAGAGATCATTGGAAAATGAGAAAGTTTTTCTTTCAAAGGTAAGCAGAAACCCATCAAAGGCTAATTTTCGTCTGAGCTTTAGCAGAAAGAAACTGCCCAGTATTTGACATATTCACCTTAGAAACAATCTGGTTTTTAACTCTCTCTCTCTCTCTCTATATATAGTCTTCATTATCCAGTGAATCAGTAAGAATTTGTTCCACTATTTTTTAATGTATCTACACTCTGTAAAGAAAATTACACCCTTGATATGCAGTATCAGTATGGGTGACATCATTTGCCCCATAGTATCCACCCTGATGCAATAAATCCATTGTACTAAGTAAGATCCTAGGAACAGTAGTCCACAGCCTAGAGAGAAATGTCTTTTCCAATAATCATTAATTAGATGTTCACTTTCTTTAACATTAAAAATTATATTTAAAATGGCAAAAGCCTGTAAATTTTGAATTTTTGAGCCACTTGGGGATATGGTTTAGTAGACTTGGCAGGGCTGGGTTAATGGTTGGACTCTATGATCTTAAAGGCTTTTTCCAAATGTAATAATTTTATAATTAAATGATTCTACTTTAAAGACAAATATTCTTTAACAACTAAATGAACTTATGATTGGCTAAGTACAAGTATTCATCATCTTCTGTACAGGAAAAGCCTTAAGGACTATTCAGGATTCTGCATTTTGACAACACAATTATTAATTAAAAGCTTAAAGACAGAAGTGGATCCACGTTGAAGTGTGAATATGCCTGTGATTAAATGTTAGGATTTGTTGATTGGAAATGATTGACAGGTTACTTTGTTTTTCAGGATGATTTATCCATAAGATTTAATTTGAGCTTTTGTTTTTTGGTTGGTTAGTTTCCGTTTTGTTTTGTTTTGTTTTGTTTTTGGAGAGGTGATGTTTTAAATCATGACTTGGAATATTGTGAAAGAAAATAAGATACAAAATAAAGCAAAATGAACTTTATTTGGGTTAATCTATTAAAAAAAGCTTTCTGTCTTTTGTGACATGCCTAATATCTCCTCATTTTCAGTTGGACAAAAAAGCTGATTTAACTAATGGGAGTCTTTTTCTCTTAAATGGCCAAGGGTTCACAGTTTCTCTGGATGACAGAGAAGAGTGTTGACTATATAAAAATTCCATTTGTCTCACTTACCTGGACATTATCAATATGTTTCTTAAAAACAAACTCTTTTAAACTATTCTCACAAAAAAAACACACTCTTATTTAAAAGTAGCATTTCTGGGTTGGTTAGTCAAATTGCCAATGTTTAGCATTTGTGTAGTCAGAAGGTTCTGTGTTTTTGGATTGTAATGAAAAAGCTTTGGGGATGTAAAAGCCTTGACTAGAATTCTCATCCAATAATGGATGGACTGGAGGTGCTTAAGGAAAGACTGGACGTGCCACTTACCACCATGGTTTTGTTGACTTGAAGGTGTCGGGTCTTAGATTAGACTCAACGATTGTAAAGTTATTTTCCATTTAATTGATTTTGTGATTCTGTGATTCAATTTAACTGGGTCAAAAACTTTGGTATCTTTTTAAGCACTGTTTGTTTATTTTTTTCATTTTTTTCAAGTATTTTCATTCTTTAAGGTAAACAAAATGTTAGGTATCTAAGAAATACCATTTGCAGATAAGTAGTTTTTCCAATGTTTTTCAAGTTTTCACCTTGATTACTAGATCGTCATTTTGACAGGGTAAGAAAAAAAATTACCGCAAATAAAATTTCTGAATCTTTGTAGTTTCTTTCAAATTTTTTCTTTTTCTTTTTTCATTCTCTTTTTCTTTTTTTTTTTTTTTAATTTCTAAATTTTTTTCTGAATAACTCAGGAATATCTGTGATATGAGAAATACAAAAAAAGCACTCACAAACCTAACAATTGAGAGGAAGTGTGACTGTAAGTGCCATTCTTTGAAACCATATAAAAGATGTAATTCAGAAGATGGGAGGGGGGGATCTATGAGAGGGGACTGAATTCAGACACAGCATGCTGTGTAACCAAACAAAAGAGTGTTGCCTTTCATTGTTTAATATTGCTAGCAGTAAGGTGGTACCACTTAGGATGTTGAAAAGTAACACATGGTGGGGCATATAATTAAGTGAAGCCTGAAGAATAATTATGCTAGTAAAGCTCAGAATAATGAGAAACCAGGGTTGGGGGTTTTAATATCATATTATGACATTAAGTACAGAATAGAAACGTGAAGCTAATGCATCTGTTGAAAATGGAGGAAAACTGCCAAAAAAAGACCATTATTACCTTCTGTAGAATACTAACATTCCATATTACATTTAACTAATATAAAATTTTATTTACTAAGGGCTTGATATTATTTCAGAAAAAAAACTTGAGAATATTTATTGATGTAAATAGAAACTGGCTCCATCCCTTTGTTGAAATATTTATATTTTCTCTGTAGTCATACAAATAAAATGTCACAATTACTTTGAAAACTGCAATACCAGTTAAAGCCAAGTGTCTGAGCTATTTAGAAGAAGCTATTGTAAATTGAATTTTTCAGCATGAGCCTGTTCATGAGGGACAGCTCCAGGTTTACCACAACAGCAGCTTTTTGCTGCCACTCCAGAAGATTACATGGGAATTTAATTAATACAGCATTTGGAAGAGTGAAAAGATTTCTGTATAAGATAATTCTCTAATTCGGGGACCTAGCTTGTGGTGCAGTAGGCTTTCCTCTGACTACGTGAGATGTATTTTAAAAGGGGAACCAGCAGGTATTTCGAACTTCATCCTTGTTTCTGCCACTGCTCTCTAGGTTCTAGGGTTAGGAAAGTAACAACTCTTAAGTCATGTTTTACTGGCAGTACTCGGGTCTCTGAAATAGGACAGCAAGCCAGCTGCATATCCTAAGGTGACATTTAGGCACAAGGCACATATGCACTCATAAGATTCCCGTGGTTCTGTCCATTCTTCCATAAAATAAATGTCCAAGAGAAAGACATTAACATTTATCTATATGAATATAATCACTTAACGGGATGAAAAAGCATAAGATGGAAAATCCTTATGGAAATAATATTTTCTGCGAAAGATGTTGGTTCTCTCTACAAATACATGCTATTAAGTTTTGGTAATGGAGGAAAGCTTTGGAAAAATAATTCTTCTGTTACTGAGATCAAATGACTCTCCCTGATGTCTCTCTTAAGTTAAAAAATAGTAATTATTTTCCTTAGAAAGATTTTCATAGGGTTTTGGAAGAGAAAGTTCTCTCTTTAAACTTCAAAAAGTTTTGCCTCCTCGTGTGAGGATAGATATAATATCATTGGTGTTTCCCCATGAATTCAAAAGGTGTCTTGCACTCCTAATAGTCTGATTCGATAATTTCAGAAGAAGCTGAAGAAACAATTTCATGTTGGAGAAAAAAAGATGAACTTTGATTTCACCTCTCTATACAGGTTCCTTCAGTAATTCTCCTCTACTGAATGCTTTTAATTGTTTTAATTGTTTTCAATTACATACACAAGCAGTAAATATGTTTGGTGGTGGCTGGTTTGTATGATTACAAAGTAATTCTAAGAAAATCTGAATTTTTGGCACAGTTCTCGAAGCAGAAAAAATTAAAATAAAATGTCATTTGCATCATACACCCATCTGACTGAAGATAATTTAAAATATATTTTTAAAGTTCATTTAAAATTTTACTTGGTAAGCAAAAACGGGGATAGGGTGGCCAGAGCAAAAAATCACTTAGATCTCTACAAGTAAAAATGTGTGTCACTTATTGTAGGAAAGCAGCTGGCTGACCCTGCTGTTTGTCTGACAACCTGACCCATAAACATTAGGAAGAAGCTACCTGCCAAGAATGCTCAATTTACATTGCCTGCCACATCTTTACAGCTGGAACAGGAGATGCCTAAAAGCTTTATCTTTTTTTTTTTTTTTCCTTAATAGCAAGGCAAAAGTCTGCTTTCTCTTGAACCTGAAGTAGGACAGTGAATCATTCTAGTTCTTTGTAGAGTAAAGTTGGAGGCATTGCAGAGGGCACTGCTCTGTACCATAAAACCAAAATGAGCGTTTCAGGTGTAATTCTCTCCAGTGCCGGTGTAAGTACTGCCATGGCAGTTACCACATAATGCACTGCGCTGCTACACAAGTTGACCCCTGGGGTGCATTTAGTAAATTGTAAAGGACTGTGAAAGCACAAAATAAAGAAAGATGGACTTTTGTTCTGAACACACTGGTCTCATTTAGCAAGTACTGCAAAGAGCAACAAGGAAGTTAAAAGTTGCCCAGCAGCAGCAACTACCTTTGCTTTACGCAAAAATATGGTTCCATCCTTGTCCTGGAAAACCACAGTGATGCTTGCAGAGAAATGCCTTCTACCAGCAGCCCACAGGAAGGATGCAGGGCAGAGAGCAGGGTGACTTTGATGCCTTGGGAAGGCTGACCTGAAACAGAGACTGGACAGAGGTAGAGAATAAAGTAGTTACTTATTGAAAGGCCTTTAAGATACACCTTGGGCAGGACAAGAGCCTGACCAGGGCTACACCCAAGGTGGACTTAGAATGGTCACAAAAAGGGACAACTGGTCATGAGGTCTCACACTTTCAAAAGTTTTGGTCCGTTTGCATGTTGCAGTTAATTATCCAATTACAGCTTCAGGTTGTGAGATCTCATTCTTCTTGTTTTCTCCCTTCAGTCTATCATTGTTTATGCTTCTGGGCCTGAAAGTTGTCCTTGGTCTTCAGCAGGAAGAGGATTTGTTTTACCTACCTACTTCGTGAAGAGAGCTTACTAACGCCTAATATGAGGCTCAGAACTACATCCCTAGAATCTGAAAAACACGAAAGCCAAAACCTAAGACATCAACTTTAACACTGTGACTAGTGAGGGCTCTTGTGACATCATACAGATTTTTTGGTCTATCACTGACCAACGAATAAAATAAAGGGCCAGCCTCCATCCCAGCATTATCCTTTCCTAAATTGATCTGAAATGCCCAGCAAGTATCAGGAAACACCAACCAAGAGTGTGAATTTCTTCCCCACAGTGAAGTATCTACATGTCAAAATGAAATTTTATAGCGTTTTGACAAAACCCCACAGTCCAGCCAGCTGGTTAAATCCTATCAAGCAGAAATTCAGAGGAGCTCAGCTCTGATCCCTGTTCTGGCATTGACTTTCTCTGCATTGGGGGTGCTGCATAGAATCAGAAGTCCTTTATCCAGATGTGAGTTAGATGGTAACTGTCCAAAGAATTCACAGATGAAAGCTAATGAATTTGTCCTAACTTGTCAGTAGTCACTCACTAAAATTGCCTGCTTGCTGTAGCACCGTGTGATTTCTTTTTGTGCCCAGTTCCTCTGAGGGTGATATTGTAATGTCAGGGTCTAACTGAGGTTTTCTGGTATGATACTGCCCTTCCTGGGAATGCCATATGTCAGAGGAGCAACATGAAAAAACCTTAAGTGATATCCTCAGGCCTGTCAGCTTCAGTGAGTTGGTTCAGTTTGTATCTTGTAGAGTCTTAGCATTAAAAATGCACCGGGACAGACAGTTACCTGCATGATTTCAATAATTATTTTTATCAGGGACTTTTTTCTTCCAAACTTTGAAAGGATAATGAACAGGAAAATGGATGCCCCAAAAAAAAAACAAAACTTGCCTTTTCAACTATTAACTATAACTTGGTTTGGATTCTCTTTGAGGCCTGTGCCTCAAAGGCACAGGTGGTGCAGGGTGCAGATGAAACTTTTCTTCGTGTTGGTTTTCCATAGCTAGTTCTAAAAACCTGTCAAGGCCTTTCACAAAACAAATTCTTTGAAAATGTGGTGCTTTTAAAACTTACTTATTTTTTTAGAGCACCAGCCATGTAAGACCACTTTAAAGGCAAACAGCAGGAACAAGTCCAGACAGCAAATGTAGCGCACCAAGCCTTTTCTTATAAATTCTTTCCACCCATCTCCCTCTGCCCCCCTCCGCACTGCAAATAAAGGACTGAAGAAAGGAAGAAAAAGCTTACACAGCATCATTTGCATCCCTGCCTTTAGCCAGTCACATTTTCCTAGCTTGAGGTGATATGCATTATTGAAGAATGTCCAGCACTCTCAAGTAAATATGTGCCACTCAAATAAATAACCACACACTGTGCTCCTCTGTACTCTTGGGCAGTGTTTATAATAACCCACATACATCCCAGTTTTCATTTTTCAACCTTACTTTAATTTTTCAGGGAAAAAAAAATTTAGCAAATATTTCAGATATACAGAGGCCGATCAGAATGAAGTAACAGGTTGTATTAATTGCTGAATCAGTACAGCAGTGTTGTGACAAAGTAATATTCAAAGGTGGCTGTCTGTTTTCAACCATTTATAAGCTAAAGATCTGTACAGCAGCTGGTACTATGAGACTTTGGATGTCTAAGCTCACGTGTCTGGCTTAAAATACTGGCTTCACACGGCATAGAAGTATAGTTAGTTATTATCTAGGAGTTAATTAACCAGTATAAACTAATTTAGTGATATCTTCCATTTATTGCAGCCTGACACAAGGAATCTACAACAATATTTAGTAAATTACACCTTGAGCAATTCTTCATTAACTGTATAATTTCTCTCAGTGATTCTGCTTCCCTAAGTTGTCCCACTCAACATTTTACTGCTTACAAGTTAGGATAATTATAGTGGACTTAACAGTGTCTGAAATTTTTAAACAAAGCTTTTTGGGGGTGATGTATAACTGCTTTTCTTCTTTATGACTATCTGACAAAGGATAGTAATTTATAATTTCCTTGAATTGTGGTTCATTTAACTGATACCTGTATAGTTTTGGTGTATAGCTACTACTCTGATCTACCAGCAAGATATAATTTTTTCAAGGTTACATAGCAGAACCTTTCTAATCATATGAGTTGAATATTCCTAAGTTATTTGGAGTTTGGTGTTTTAGCAACCTCCATAAAAGAAATTTAAGGAAAAACTCTCAACATTTCATCATATGGTGAAATGGTATCTAGTGTATCTGCAGAGGAGACTTAGAAAAATACATATTATTTTTAAAGACTTTTTAACATCTTCCAGATTTATTTCAGAGACAAATTCACCCTTTCTTTAGTATTAAAATGCCCATGCAATTTCTGTATGTAAATATGTATATTTATACAAGGGGAGAAAGTAGGCAGGACTATTTGTACTGGGCATTTCAGGTGTATGAAGCAATATCAACAAAGCTTTCTTGATATCATCTGCTTTCAAGTCTACAATTCCCCTTGAATATTTGTGAACACCTTGTGTTCGTATTAGCTTGGAAATGTAAAAGACCTTACTCAAGAGTTATTCCTGTAGAAGGTGTATATTAGAGAAACTGCTCCCTGTAATGGGAGCTGGGGGTGCCAGAACTGTCTGTACATTCAAACAGCTTACTTGACTCATTCACTGTCTTAGGTTACACAAGGCAATCACTATCTTGATTTGCCCATTTGGGTTACAGCACTCCTCCTTTAATGTGCAGGATTCAGGATAACTTCTCCTCTGAACCCAAGAGTTTCAAATGTTCAGTTCTACTCCACAAGGGCAATGTGCTTAACAAGTTTGTAGGCTATTTTGGATAAATATATTTATTATATTTCTCAGTTAATGAAGGTTCTTGCTGCAGGATATTGTGCAGGAAACAAAAATGTTTAGACATTAATTAGGCAGCTTTATTTCATGAATGTCCATTGGTGACTGTTAAATGCACTAGCCTGGATGCAACTTCTGCCTTAAAGAAAGAAAGG
>WBMY01006445.1:132721-181085 GCA_013397315.1 Donacobius atricapilla | reverse complement strand
AAAAAAAAAAGAAGGAGAAAGGAGTATAGGTGAGAGAAACCTTAAGCTTCTTATTTTTGCAAGGTGGAAAGTTATGTCAATCCATATTTCAACTGTTTCTTGTAGTTTTTCTTTAAGTAACCTCTATTAACCATTGTTAGACATGATACTGTGTGACCTTCGGTCTGTTCTAGCATAGGTCCCATTACTTAATGACATATCTCTGAGCTCTTTGATGCCACAGGACCCAGCTTCAATCTCAGAGAGGGCAGACTAGAAATTCAGAATGAAATGTCTTGGAGCACAAGGGAGGATACTTCCTCAGGGCCCCCTGCCTCTCTCTTACAGAAGCTGGAACTTGTACCATGCATGAGGCAAGGCTAGAAAGGTTACCTCCTGATGAGGTCGTTGAAAAGCAGATTTTTATTTCTGTCCCTGATACTGCTGCAGATTTTTTGCCTGATACTAGGCAAGCTGCTTAAAATACATTTTTTAGAGTGCTGACTAATGACCTTTCCTATTTCTCTAAGACCTGTTTTTGATACTTGGTAGTAGGAGTTCCCCAAATGGCAAAGTATCTGGTGTTGATGGACTGATGTGGAGGCTGCAGTCTTTGGGAGGTGAGATTTGAGCAGGGTGAGCAGGCAGAGCACGCAAGTCTGAGTCAGCCCAGACAGTGAGTTCCCCAAATCAGTGGTTCTTAATCTTCGTGCTTTAGCTTCTCAGTGTAAAATGAGGATAATATTGCAGTCACACTTTATAGGCATTTGTAAAACTAAAGTCATTACCTTTCAAGAAATATAGTCATGGGCACCACAGAGAAGTCTCAACAAATGGCTTCAAAGGAGAGATTAAATAATACAGTGCAAACAAGACCTAAGGCCATACTTTACAAAAAAAGAAGATAAAAAAATTTGAGCATCTCATTACTTCCCTGAATGGAATCCATCCTTTTACAGAGGTGAGGTCATGTGTAAGGATTGACCAAGTAATAAAAAACACAACACTGAATTAACATTGCAGAGGTGACTTTTTCTGCATGTCTGTCATTTGCTTTTATTTTCTGGTACTGGGGTGTTTTTAAGATGGCGTATGTGTGAAATATGCCTACAACATAATATGAAAATGAAGTGAACTGTGCTCACAATTATTAAGAAAAATTTGACCTCACTTTTTTTTTTCTTGTTAATTCTATCCAAAGACAAGATATTTTTTTCCAACTGAGGGCCAAGCTCCTAATTGTCAGCTTTACCAATAACAAATTATATGGTGGCTGGTGGACTTGGTAGAATCCCAGAGCCACCTGGTGTCACCAGCCACCTGTCAAAATTTTTTGACGGGTGCACTCCATTAGTTTTATAGCCATTGAGAAAGTTAGGAGAATGTTCTCCTGATATTTTCTATAGATTGCCTGATGTTTTCTAGATAAGCCCTTCTGCAGCCTCAGAATGTACTTCAAAAGAGAAATTAGGACACCCATAGCAAAACAATCATGCCTTTTCATCCAAAGGATGGTGCCATACAAAAACAGATACTTTGGGCAAGTGAATCAGAAACAGGGAAAAAGATCTTAGAGAGAAAAGTGTGATGTAGTGTGAGAAGTGTGTGCACAGGACATTTAGGATGAATTTTTCGGGTATGTCAGATTGCTGGAAACATTTTTAATCTTTTTTTTTCCAAATTGAATTGTGTGAACACAATTTCTGATTTTTTTTCATGTGTCTAGCACATATTCGTACCCACAGGGATCTCTATTGCCCTGAAATAGCCAATTAGGAGAGTAAGAAATAACCTTTGCATTTTGGAGGTTTTTTTCTTTTTAATTTTACTGGACTTTTGGTCAAGTGTGACCTAACAGGTTTCCAGAGATAAACCACTGAATTTCCCTCATATATCATATTGTGTATTGCTTATTTATAAAACGGGAGGAGAAAAGTCAGGTGCCTACCAAAAAAAAATGCAAAGAAAGGGGAGAAATAAAAATCATTGGATAGTCATCAACCATGTATTTCTTTGGGTATTCATTATGAAAACATATAGTTCCATCTTAATTTTGTGGATGATTCTAACCTTTGCTTCAGTGTCTTTTTTTCTTCTAATCTTCATGCTTTTAAAGTCCTGATCCCTGTAAAACCTTCCTAATATTTTAAAACAGAAATGAACCATCCTTTTTATTTTATATCCTCTGGGAGAGACAGATTGATTCTTTTTGTAGGTAAGGGGTAGGGGTTATTGGATTTACATGTGTGAAGAATTGATAGAAGAAAGCTCAGCTGAAAGAAATGAACTTTGTATTTAGTGTCAGCTGAAAGAAATGAATTTTGTATTTAGCGCTGAAAGCAATAAAAGGTCATTTCTCAGCCAAGCACCTGTGCAAATCCAGTGATCCATATTCACAAACCTCCTCCTGCAGCACAGAAAATTTATTGGTTCTAGTGAGAAAACATTATTGCTGGGATCTTGCAGTCATTGTGAGAACTGATGTCTGGGAGACAGATCTGATCTCAAAAAACCCTCCAAAGACCAGCAGATTTGCCCTAAACTGGGAACAGCCTGATTTCCAGATGCTGGAATTACATCTTCACAGAAGCAGTATAAGATAAAGCAACTGATAAGGATAGACATTGGTTTCTTCCTAAAGTTTGTGATAGACAGCATTTTTTGTGAGCTTTATTTCTTCTGAGCTTGAAATTTGACGTGTAAATTCTTGACAGAAGTTTATACTGAGCAATTGTATCTCTTTTCTGACTATAAAGAGAAAAGGAAGAGTCATTGCCTTATGTAGCTTTCTTATCTAATCTTATTCATATTGTAATTAATGGTAGTGGTTAGAAATGAAGTAGCTAGAAGAAGAAGGTCCTTGGGTCTCAGTTTTGGATTACATCAGTCCAAGATAAACTTGCTGCACTTTTTCACATTAAAGAGAGTTGCAAAGTGGGCTATATACATATAACTTAAGGGATTTTTGGCTACAGTGAGCTACTAATTGGACATGGTTCCTGATAACAAAATATATCAAGGTTCTTTTAAGGTACAGAGGTATAAAATTCGCAGTTTTAGTTCAAAATGAACAAAAGCTAGTGTACAGTGCATTGAGGTCCCAGATTTGAGGAACGTACACAAACATGTATTGAGACTTGCATTGCTCAGTCTTTCCCAGAGTTTCAGAAACAGCTGCATATGGACATCCACAGTATCTGTCTCCTTTATCTCTCTTTAGCTGGCCATGGTGTTAACCATGCAGGAACAAACAGGCAAGAGTAGTAAACAGTCTTAACTCCAGTATAACTATTATGGCAGAGTGATTTTGCCTGATACAGGTACTAAGAAGGAATTGCAAATTACGGGTAGGTAGGTAGGTGAGTAGATAAGATATTGAAATAATATGTGCTACTACCTAAAAAAAAAGCTTCGGAAACTAATGTCATTAAGTATGCAGAAAACATCTCAGTCCTCTTGGTAAGGAAGGTTATTCTTAAGAAATTTCCCCTGTGAATATTCATAACAGTGTTGGTACTTCAGAAAAAGACTGTTGAAGTAAGGGAGAGTAATGTTGGTATAAATTCATATCCAACATTTTAGGTTCTTATAAATATCTAACTTGAAATCTCACAATTACAAAATGCACACATTTTCTGTTTCTCAGAGACAGGCTTTTGTCATTGACTGACAGAGGACCTGAGCTCCCCACTTTTCTTCTTCTGAATAAATCTGACATTCAAGACCAAAATTAGTGGGATAAATATTCTGCATTGTCTCCATAATGGTTGCCTGATTGCTTTTTTGTTTTTTGGAATTTTGTTTATATTGATTCATTTAAGATTTGTGTACGTGTGAAAGCAAGTCAAAAGATTAATTTTTATAACTGTCTACTGTTCAAATTAAATTAGGATTCTGCTCTTTGTCTCCTCTACATCATCATCAGTAATAAATATCTTTCAGCTGGAATTCATCTGTCAAGTTTGATGGTGAAATATGCACCAGAGTGAAATCCCAGTCAGTCTTTCAGAGCTGTCTTGGTTTTGCAGTGCTAATATACAAAACCTTTGTTTTATTCAGTAAAGTAAGCAGATACACATCATGTACATATGGGAAATAGATCTACTGAGTAGGAATATTGGGATTTTATAACCATTTTTCAAATTATTACTGTGCTTTAAAGCTTTGAATGTGGTGACACAGCTAGTTTGACAGCATCACCACTCTAAACCTTTTAACATCACTGCAGGGTATATTAACCCACCCAGCTTTGCCATAAAGGAGAGGATCACACTCAAATCCTGAAGTAATATAGTAAGCGGTTCAACAAACATCGTCAGCAGCTAAGCACCAACTCACCCTCTGCCTGGGCTAAGCATTTCTAGCCAGTGAACTTCACTTATCTTCTTCTTAAGAAGGCAATTGATTATGAAAGAGAATGTTTTATATACTAATGACACACTTGAAATTATATTTGGAGTACAAATTTGATTTTGTAATGATGTGATGTACATAACCCCACCCAAGTACACTGAAACTTCAGAAGCATACTGTGATTCAGCATATTTTGTCGTAACACTAAAATGGAACATGGCATGCTTTAGCTTAATATTTTTAGCCTTAGATTTTCTAGATTGAGTTTTCAGAGTGAAGAGTAGATATTTTGTCCTGCCTGCCTTAAGCAGATGTTGATGTGTGTACTTATGTATGGTAGTTCTTTTAGTATCATTTGCTTGGAAAAAAAATGAGCCTTGTATGCACTTGTGACTTAATTACGTTTTGAATGTAATAATTCTCTGAAAAATGTCATTCCACTCAACATACTTTCAAGAATTCATCTAAAGACACAAGCCATTTAAATTTCTGTCCAGAAAATATCTGTTTCATACTTGTATATGGATGAGACTCCAAGATTTGTATATGGATGAGACTCTAAGATTTACCTTCATAAGCTTTGCAACAATGTGTTTTAATAATTAAAAAAAAAAAAGTTGCTGGCAAAATAGTGTGAATTTTATTTCAGAGAGGACTGAATCTCCATGTATGCTTAAAATCACAGGATCTGCTTACAGAGTACCAAGAATATATACTTTGGAATCAGTCCTATTACTAGAACTAAAGCACTGCTGGTGAAATAAGAACTGGGCATATGATGATTATGCAGAGTTGTAGTGAAAAACCACAATGAGTACAACATTTTTAGCTGGTACTACTTAAACTCTTCATGACTCTAAAAACAGCAAGAACCATCGCCCCTTTAGATCAATATATCAGAGGAAATGAACAATACTAACTGAAGTCTTAGTAGTCTCTTACAGTGGAACATTGAATGTTGGTAGGCACCAACAATTTAATTCTTTTCTTTCCTGAATCTGAGAGAAGAAACAGAAGGGTTCCTAAAGACTGCTAACTCCAGCAACTATGTCCAAGGAGTATAGTGATGTGTTGTATCTAATTATGTTTTTCCAGCTTTTTCTGGACAGCTTCTCTATTCAGAAATGGCAATGTACAACCTTCTTAGGCAATTTATTCTGCTTCCCATCCAATATCGTAAAAATCTTTTGTAATTAAACATATATAAAAATATAAAAATTTAACTTCCTTCCTTTGCATGAGCCCTATTCTATTTTGTTCTGTGCCTGGTGGCATGAAGGAGGAATTTGCGCTATCTTCTTCATCAACAGAAAGTACCAGTGTTCTGTGTCTACAACTCCATGGTTTTCCACCCAGTCTCATACAAGCCTGACTTTTTTATCAGTGAGAGTTTGCACAGAATATTCATCTTTACTTATACTAAAAGGGTCTTCTTTTTGTTACAGGAAAGCTACGCCTTATAACTCTAGATATGGTCTTTCTTTCTAACATAACCTCAATACTGCCCAAGAAAATTCTTTGAAATTATATGCCCATAACTAATCTTTAGTTTTGTTTTAGAAGAATTTATAGCATTGTCATGCAGTAAATATGATGTTGCCATTGAAAATAACAGACCACATCAAGCTCACAGCTCATGCTTCAGTGTTTGTTGGACAATATTTGGATTTCCCTGAGACTTTCTGGAGCCATGTTTTGGTTTGTGTATCTAAAAACAATTCTCTAATAACTGGGGGACTCTTCCATCCTATACTTAAATTTTGTACAATTCTATGGTGTATATATGTTACTAAGACACAAAAATATGCATACCTTTAATACACATTTATGGACATATAACATAGCAGTTGTAATAATAAGCACTTACTCTGTCAAAGGAGCTACCCATGATCCTGGATAAAAATGCTGCATGGAGAAGTATGGGCATGACTTGGTAAGAGGGGCAGAGGAGGGTAGGTGGCTAGGAAAGTAATAATAATTCTGTGATTATTGTGTTAGATATATTGTTATGTTGTGTAACAATATAATTCTTGGGTATGTTCCTGTTGCCTGTGGATTTTGAGTCTAATTAACCAGTTAAAAAAAAAAAAACAAACCTCTGTAACTCGGTGCAAAAAATTGATAATGAAATACACATAAGGCTAGGTATTTCCAACTTGTAAGCAGCTTAAAAGCATACCTCTGATCAATATTTTTATATTAGTCTTTCATTAATTAATGAAAAGCAAGGAACACTTACTGTTTACCTAAAGCAAGCTAGTAAAAGTAAGAAAAAAGTCTTTTACACGTGAAAAGTTTTTCAAAGATTTGAGCCACTTTTTCAGAAGCACAAAATTAAAATTTAAAGATCAAATCACTGCAAGAATGCAAAGTGTTTTGTGTTCATGTATATAAAGTATTTTATTTCATGGTTCATTAAAAATCAAGGCTGTGCCCACACTTACTAATTGCAGCGTTCTCTTGTTGGTCCTATTTGGAAAGGATGCTGATTGCTTTAGCACATACAGGATCCAGATTAATTTATTTCTTGAAGGGAGAGCTGAGTAGAATTACCAATTATATTTTTGTAAATATTTGGTATATTACACATTTACTTTTAACTTTGAAATTGCTGTTTGTTATTTATCTTTGAGGTTCTGAAGCCTCCCTAACTGAAGTAAAAACATGAGAGATGAGCAGTGTCACATTCAATTGAATGAAATTTTTTTGTGTGTTTTGTGAATGGGGAAACTCTAGGACTGCCTCTTAGCTCTGCTGCTGAGGAGGCTGGAAAAGGGGAAAGATAATATCAGACTGGGTGACTGTTTTGCTTTCCTGTTGTATTATGTACATGAGAGCAGACTTTTTCCCAGTAAATACTCTCATAGCATTACAGTAAAAATTACAACATTTGATGATTTGACTTCATGAGACATGCTCACGTAAGAATTAAATGATTGCAGGAAAGTTTGAGAGAAAATGGTGTCAGGAGCATGGAAAAGAGCAACCTTCCCAGGTTTATTTATATGGGTACATGGTCTCAAAAAATGGCTGTGGTGTATATGGCAGATAAAGGTTCACTGTGCTGATTTTTTTGTTGTTACTAATCAAAATACTGAAGCAGTTTGATTACTTCAATCCCTGTAACATGGTATTAGCTACTTCAAAGCTATACTCTTTTTGTTGAGATGAATGAGCACTGAAGTAAAACCTTCTGACACAATATAAAAAACAAAAGCTGTGCTAACTTTCATGTACTAAACACAATAAAACTCATCTCTAACTTCAGAAGACCTCAGTGTAAATGTTCTGTCAAAGCTACAAATTGAAAATCCCTTTATAATCACTAGAAACAGAATGCAATTTAAATATTTGCTATATGATGAATTACGTCTTTGACTCCATTGACCATGAACTGATTTTTATTGCTGTCAAAGGAAGCTTAAGCTAAGTAGTTCAGATATAGATTTCTGTTTGAATATTTCTACATTAATCAGACAGCCCATAACACTCAAAATATTAGACTGGCAAAACAGAAACATACCTTACATGCAAAGCTATGAATTTATTTTTAGTGTCATTGAAATCTTAAAAGCCTAATGAAATAAATGCTAGTACAGATCTAATTAGTTTATAGAAAACAAAAGAGAAAGAAAATGAAAAAACTATTACAGAAAAAGGCTTAACAACAATAAATAAGTACAATACAATTCAAAAATTTATACGCACCTTTTCTGGTACCTATTTAATTTTTCTGCTCTTACACTTATCCACCCAGAACCCTCTGAATCATAAGGTAAGCAACTTCAGTCTGACTGGTGGTGGAAGGGGGATTTATTTAAAAGGATTGTGACAGTGTCCCAAACTGTTCACCAGNCAGCTCCCATGGTCGCATTTCTTTACCTGCCCTTTGGTGAGCTGTTTCTAACTCTGGAATCTTCAATGTCAACCTCTCTCTTCCCATCTCTTGCCTGCTCTCTCCTGCATTCTATCCCTTGTCTTCCTCTTCAAGGGCTCTGCGGTCATACTAGGTATCTGTTTCTCTACATTGCATCATTATGCTGCAGTTTTGAATAATTTGTTACTACTATATATATAAAAATTATGGTATTACCATAGAAAAGTAAGAACTAAAATTACATATCTACCTGGTCATTGGAAAAATTTCTTTTGCAGCTAAATATGCCAAAACAAAGCTCCAGGAGACAAAACCCAAGTTCGGATAAAGCATGTCAGAGGGATCTCAGCCCTGAGGACTTTGAGCTTCAGTGCCCAGGTCATAGACACAGCAGAACTGCTTTCCTTGGCTGTAGATGCAAGACTTCCCAGAAATGCTTGTGGAAGCAATAGCAGGAGGGCCATAATCATTAGAAGAAGAATAACATTTTTCCACATAAGTCACTAGGATTTGTGACATTTAGAGTAATGAGGATGTCAGGATTCTATCTGGGATTTTCAGAAATGGATTTTCCTACTGTATAAACAGTATGAGTAGTTTGCAATGAGATGTTACACCGTGAGAAACTGATGATGATTTCTATTTTCTTCTCTTGTTGCTGAGACTCTCATTGCACAGACTGAACAGTATTAGCCCCATTTAGCCATGCTACCCTGCTAAAAGACACCATGACTATTGCCAATAGCTTGAATATGAAGGAACATAAAAAAGGAACCTTTAAAGGTGTGATGAAAAGATGTGGGAAATGTTGGGGCCAAATTGATAAAGTTCAATATAAGCCCAGTTGAAATCTTGACAAGTTCTTTAGCTGGTTTAAACATGAATCTACCCCATGTATGAATGAGGAAAAAAAATTGATTCTGAGCTCTAAAGAGAAATATAATACCTTATTGTGACAGGAAATTATAAAGGGAGCTTCAGAAAGGATTCATGTAAAAGGGGGAAAATGAGATGTTTTTCAAGAACCTTTTCCAACTAGATTGATTCAATGAGATTGATTCAAAGTGGATTTCTGTTGGGATTTTTTTTTTCCCCACGAAATCTGCATGAGCAGGATTTTGTGGAAAAAGGAGTCTCAAATGACTGCAGAAAAGAAAGAGTCAGAGTGGGCATTTATGGATGAAGAGATGGTGTAGTAAGAGCCAAAGCAAACCCCATTAAACTGCTGCAGTGTGCGCTATCATTAAAAGGACACAAGACCCTTTTAGCATGTTCCTGACCTGCTCAGCAAGGATATGGCACAGCAAGAGGTAGTGCACTACAGCCAGCAGCTGAAGGAGGCTGACTGACACACAGCAGCTGCTGCAGGATGCTGGCAGCTGTGGGTGGGTCCACTGATCCACTGGAACCACGTAAAATTTGGAGGATGTTTGCCAAAATTTCATTCATAACCAATTAAAAAACAATCTCCTTGTGACATGCAATTGAAAGCTTTAGAAAACCATTAAAAATATTAAAATTGGGAAGATTGGTCTTTACGCCGTAGTAAATCAGATGCCAGGTAGTGTATTTTGACTTTACAGAAAGGAAGCAACATGGAGTTTGAACTACCATTCCATCAGGGGCTACCCAGATACTGGGCAACCCTCTCTTGTGCTCAAGGTGGTTTTTAATGCTTTTCTAAAGAACTTGATGTGAGTATTTGTTGAGGAATGATTACTAGAAACTGGTACAATTTAGAAATGTGTAGAGGTAAAAAAAAGAAGCACAGAATTAGGGTGATGCTTCTAACAGCCACCTATGTAAGCAATTATAATGCAAAAAGCATCTGAAGCAATTCAAAGCCTTCAATTGAAGTTCTTATCTACTGTCTAGCTAGAACAACTGCAGTAACATAAATGGGTTTCTTCGCCACATTTGTTATGATTTCTACCCCATATGAAATCCAATTTAAGTCAGAAAGAGGTGATGCCCTTTTTAAAACGTGATGGATTTTTCTTTGGTAATTTTTTTTATTTATTTAATCATCCCAGTTAATATTCATAAAAGAAATAAATGAATGACTAAACTGTACTTGTTAATAAAATAGAAGACAGCATAATTCTTAGCTATTTACTCTACAGACTTGATGCAGAAAATAAAGCAATTTTACTAATAATTTTCCCCATAATCATTAGATTTTCATATGTTATTATGAAGAATGTTGCAATACTGACCAATTCTCTTTAAAGACAATTTTTCTAAAATATGAAATGTATTCAATCCTTCTGAAAATGTTTACATATGAAAATTGTCAAATTTGCAAGCAAATTAATGTCCTCCACATTTCTTACATTTAAATTTAAGGAGTAATAAATGAACAGAGGTTTAATGAAATTTTTTAAATCTCAATGCAATGGCAATGCATTGGCTCAGTTACAGTTAAATCTTTGAACAGACATTATGTTAATGAAATCATTAGAGCTCTGTTCTTTGAAATGTTACATGAAAAGCTGTTCCACAAAGCTCTTCACATTGTGAGAATAAGACAAAGCCTGAAAATATTCACCCGCAGACTGCAAAGGAGATAATGCAAGAGGCAGATATCAGAACTCTGTTTACCTCTCAAAGTCTAAGTTCAGAGTGGCATTAACTGGCCAGAAAAAAACATTTGGGATGGTTTCATCACAAAGTCCAAATGAAACATAAATACATTTTCAAATTGGGGATTTTTTAATTTTTGCTTTTTTTTTTCTTTTTCTTTTCACCAACCAGTGTTTGGTTCCCCTTCCAAAATAACCTGGTGCTGATACCTTCCATTCTTTTTATTCTATTTATTCCATTTATTTAAGAGTTAAATAATTATTTTTAAATACCCTGTAACTATAATGCAGAACAATGTACTTCAACCTGCCACCTTTGGGTACAAAAATCATGACTGCTTGTCTTTAGAAATGTATAACAGTTCAACTCAGAAATGTGTGCCCAGTTTTGACATTTTACCTCTATATTTCTGAATATTTGACTGTCATGCTCAATCCCTTCCTTGGTCCTAGGACTAAAAAAAAAAATCTTGATTTTTCAGTCAGACAAAAATGCAGAACTCTTTCCCATTAAAGTAAAGCAAAAATAACCTTGAGATTTCAAAACTGAACAAGTTACTTAATATTTTCAGTGCTTCCTTCTCATTTGATATCCAGCTTATGGTACATGCCTGTCCTTATTTCTTTTATTTGAGTCTTAAACAGCTTCTACTGGCTGGTTATTCAAACTCAGCCAAGCCCCAAAATTGTTCTGCTGAAGGCTCAGAGAAGATGTCATGATATCTGTGGTTGCACTGAAGGTACCATGGATAAGACTCGATTATTTCCCTTGAACTGCAAAAATGCACGTAACCTTAGAACATAACATATATTGTAGTGGTATGTACTCGTTGATGTAATTAAGCTGTTTTAACTTTGTTATTGAAGGAAAGCTGCAAAAATCTGCACAAGAGATTTGTTTTACAGCTGTATCTTTTTTCCACCCCCACCACGAGTTGTTTCTAAAAAAATGAGGTCAGGAATCATGACAAGTTGCTGTGAGATAATTTTTTCTCTTGAAAGTCTGGAGGCAATTCTTTATGACTTTGGAGAGCCACAGTATCATGTGGCTCTCAGAAATGTTTTCTTAATGATTCTTACTCAGCATGGACAATCTGATTTTTGTCCATTACAGAGTCAATAAACCAGTTTCATGCTACAACTTATCTTGACTTTCACTAAGTGAAATTGAAGTTCAATCAACCATTAAGCTTTTTGATTGCAATCTTTTTTACAAACCTTACTCAAACAGAATTTGGAGACCAAACAAATGCAAATATATGTTTATTAACTAAAGTACAGGAGTTTTAGTATTCCAGTCTCTCCAAGGTCCTCCTTCAGTGTTCCTCCATCAGTGTCTGAAGCATAGGGAACTTATACATACCTGTCATACTCCTTCCTTTTGGTTTCTCCAAAGCCAGTGGGAAGTTTTAGTATTCCAGTCTCTCCAAGGTCCTCCTTCAGTGTTCCTCCATCAGTGTCTGAAGCATAGGGAACTTATACATACCTGTCATACTCCTTCCTTTTGGTTTCTCCAAAGCCAGTGGGAATCTGCAGCATTGCAAAGCAGCCTGCATTGTGAGTTATGCCTGGTCTGTCCTTGCTCGTTGTTATGCTGCCTAATAGGGACTGCCCACCATGGGGGTATGCTGTGTCTTATGATTTTGAGGAGATGAAATTGTCATCTAACAGGGAGGAACTTCAGACTTGTAGAGGGATTGTATGACTACGTCTCAGAACATATCTATATTTCTTCCTAGGTTGTTGCTTGTCACAGCTTTTTTTATTTTTTTTTTTCCCCCACTAAGCATCCTAATGTCTTAATAAAATAAGTGAGGACTGCATTTCCTTCACATTTATGTAAAACAGGACTGACATTTACCAGCTCAGATGAGGATTTAGGAAATTAACTTTTTGTATTCAGGCATATTTTTTATAGGTGAAAATATGCAGGCTGAAAGTGTAGCACGAATATAAAATGCTATGTACAGATAAGCAGGCCAAACTGTGATTCTTATGAGATTCAACAACCTCACCTGTGCAGTTTCTTCACTCACTGTGGTCGTTACAGGTGAATAGGCAATGGCAAAATTTGAACCGGTAGCTCACCCTTTCTGTAAATCCATATCCGTATTCCTAATATATGTGCACTTACCTTTCTTTTCCTAATGTCTTAGTACAGTATTCCATTACAGCTGGGTACTCACAGGAACATAGGATAGTGTGATATTGGCAGCAGCACATTGTGTGCAGCCGGCATAGCCGGGGTGAATCATGGCAACAGTCAATCAATACCGTAAATTGCAGTTTTTAACATCGCAACCATGCTGTCACATGCTCTTTCTGTAGTTCTGTCAATGCTTATCTTATGCTCCCAATTGCACGAACGCTTCTCTACTACAAAATTCATAGAAACCAATGAAAAACAGTCACTGGATATAAACTCAATAAAAATAAACCAGAAGTAATATAGTTACCTTTTTTTTTTCCCCTGAAGTCATTCTGGATTGGCACAAAAACTACACAAGGAACAGAAGAATTCTCTCAAATTTTTGTGTGTATTTAAACTGTGATATCCTCTTTTGCTCTGCAGCACAGGACTGGAAAACCATAACTTTGATCATCTTCAGTTGATATTTTTTTCAAAACAAAGTGTAAAGTAGAAGTTAGATAAATGGAAAGTTTAACATGGTACAAGGCAGCTCTGAGCAGAGATATGCTGCTCATTGCTCTCAAACAGATGCAATATATACTTCGTGTTAGTGTTTATTAGTGTGTTTACAGAACCATGCTTAAATGACAACTTTTAGTACTGGTTAGGTAGTGCATAGTCAGATTTAGCACCTGCAGCACTTCTGATGTTGATGAATCCACAGATATTCAACTTTTGGGGGTCCCTTACAGTAGCAAGCCCCCAGTTTTCAAAATTATACTAGATACAGGATTAATCCCAGCAGCATTTTATTGCTGTGATGTTTAAGCACCTCAGTTTAATTGAGCCATTGACCCACCTCTGAACCATGCAGGAACTTAAGCCTGACTTATTAAAGGTGTTTCTTCGTTAATTACATCTGATTAATTATTGATAGTTATTACCTGTTGAGTTCCATTGTGTACTTAATACTTGAATGAAATGTAGATATGTTTAATCCTTGATTGTTGTCATATGAGATATGTTTTATGAGAACTGGACACAGAAGTAGTAGTTTGACTCCCATTTCAGAGCATAACCCACCAATTATTTTTTCACTAACTAAATTAATATAGTGAAAGAACCCTCAGTAAATGCATCTCGCTCAGGCTGCTATTCTGGCTCCTTAGGGTAAGCTCCTGGTCTTGAAATGAGAAACCCTGAGCTTAGATCCTTTTCCTTTTAACAGTCACTATGATGAGCATAAGTAAATGCCTCTTTCATTTCCTTTTAATATCTGTTAAGTATAGCTAATGATCTTCACCCCATTAAGCGGAGTGGCTTAATAAACATGTGTGAGAGTCTACACTGTAGAATTATATTTTTTTTAAATTTATTTATTTTGAAGGAATTTTATATCCAAAGACCAAAAATATCAACTGCCAAAAAGTTAAATGGGGAGGAAAATAAATTCTTCTTTTCCTGGATCTTTGCACAAAACATCATATATTATCATGTCTTCTTGAAGTCAAAGGCAAAGTTCTCATGGGCTGTAAGGGACCTAGGATTTGTCTCATGGTTTCTGATATAACAGGAGAGTTCACAGATCTAACCTAATACTGAAGTCTAAAGCCCTAGTGAAACTAAAGGAGCATCCGGCAGCTACCCTTGTTTAAAGAAAAAAGTAGGCAAAAGGGAAAAGAAAAAAGTATGACAAACAAGGAGATATACTCAGAATGGACAAAAGGAGAGTGGTCCAAAGATCCTGCTCAAAAGATTCAGGCTGTGCACAATACAGCTATAAATTGCTAAAAGATAGGCTTTCTTGTGAGTTGTCTTGTACTTGCCACTTCTTACTGAGCTGGAAATACCCTGAGGACAGCCTTTCATCTGCTGAAGTGTTTTGTCATTTCTGTACCTGCGAGTCAGAGAGGGAAATATACAGCAACAAATCAGTCATTACAGATTCACAGTAATAACAATAATAATAGTAATAATAAAGAAATCCTGTGGAAAAGCTCTCTTTGGATGACCTGTTCACATTATGCACTGCAACCCCCTAAAGGAACTGCAAATATTGTAGTACTGTATTCTATTGTCACTGAACTTTACGTCTCAGAAAGTCCCATGCCATAGGACAAGATTTTTAGCTGTAGGCTTGCTTTTTAATATGACATCTTTTCCCTTTAATCTAAATTTCCAAATTCTGTTCAAAAAATGCTTCCAGGAGTGCAGGCAATATAGATGTATTGTTTCTATTTATATAGAGAAAAGATTAATACTTGGGTTGACATGTATAATTCACCCCTTCCAGCAAACCAGGGTTAGTAATGTACCTTTCCATCAGTCAATGGAAATAAAAGACACAAAGACCAAGCATCAACCAGAAATGTGACAGGGAGCGTGTTAGCATTCTCTTCTGGACTATTACCCAGGCCTTCAGGCAGCTCTTGTGAATGTGGAAGAGCAGATGGGACCATAACCCCACATCTTGTCCTATACCAGGCAATGCACAACAGTTGTTCTCAGTTTAAGGAGAGTAAATGGAAAAAAAAAATATCACCCACATCTTTCTTACAGCGTGGAAGAAACTTGAGAATGTAGTATTTGCTGAGGCCATTTGAAAGATTTTGAGGAGAGTTGAAAATCCAAAGATATGAAATCTCTGTCGCCAGGCCAGCTACATTACCAGTCTGCATCTGGTTTATTCTGATGTCTCGTGAACTAGAGCTTAGAGAGGAGTAAATGGACTATCTGTAAGGTACCCATGAAGGATGCCTGAGTATCAGTATAACTGAGTGTCAAATTAGCTGTTTCTGAGAGAATGATATTTGTGTAGCTGGAACATTACTTAAAAGCTGAGATAAAATTATGTATCACATTTTAAAATATTCAGGCCAAGTGACTTTGCACCACACACTCATGAAGGTATGTGGTTTATTGTAATTCAAAGAATTACAGTAAGAATTTCCAAATCATTTGGCAGGGTAGTGCACCATAACTGTGCGTAGCATGTAAAGTAGGAATACCTAAATGATATTCAGCTCCTACTGTGTGTTGCTGCCTATTAAGAAGTAGTTTTATAAAGAACAAGCATATAATTTCAGATAATTTCTGACTCCTGAGAGCATTACAGACCTTTTGACTAATTCAAGTGACCTTTTCCATTTGATCCACAAGTAGGCAGATAATAAACAATATAATGCCACGAGTCCTAGAGACTAAAATGGAGATACTTTGTCAACATGTAGAATCCAAACTCATCCATGAGATGCTCAGACTTTTTCTTCAGATCAACTCATTCATTCCTGGACAGAATAATTTGACCCTGGAAATAATAATCAGATAGTCCAGAAGTTTGTTTATTTTTGTCTGGTTGGTTTTGGTTTTATTCATTTCAAATATTTTAATCTTTCTTTCCAACCCAGATTTCCTTCACAGGTCATGTTCTTGGCTGGCCAAAGAATAGTGTACAATTCTCTATTTCATACATAGTAGACAAAGTAGGAGGCAGAGAAATAGTTCTCTTTTACTAATGTCATTGTACTGACATTTTCTACAGTAAGAATTAGTAGCCTGAGAGATGCTAATGCTGTTTTTAGCCAAATGCCTAAGGATCCTCATTTAATACATGCATTATTCTAAGTTTAGCCTAATCAACAACAATTTAATGGTAACAGGGCAAAAAATAATTTTTAGTAAAATATATCTATTATACAACAATTTACACAACTAAAGGTCCCAGTTTTGAGACTTTCCATTCTCCTTTATAAGGATTATTTCTAGTCACCAATCAGGGATGATCAGAAGTGGGGGAGTGGAATAGTCATAATTTGCCTTTTTCTCCACCACCACCTATTCTTCCCTTGTCAAATTGCTCACCTTAGTACACCAGGTTCATTTAACTCCTGACATATTTTCACAGCAGAGAGAAAATAGTTTTCTCAAGAAGGTCAGTTTCCCGAAGTAGTAATTGCTTTTGTAACAATACCAGCTTTTGTGTCTTTGCATCTGTAGTGGTTTCACATTCGCCAATTTTGACCCGTTTCCTGGGCAGTGCACCAATTATGTGATGGTTTCAATGTTAGCTGTTTTGTGGGATTTGACTAGGAGAAAATAAGAAGCACAACAGGCCTAAACTTGGAAGTTACACATGCAGTTTATTTTCACACAATAAAGAATTAAGAGAAAAAGAAAAAAAATGGAAATTGAAACTTCAAAACCTTTCTCTTTCCCCACAAACTGTTCACTTTCTTACAATCAACATAGAGAGACAAAACTATGATTTTCAGTCAGTTTCACAATTTAAAACCTAATCTTTTATCACTTTAGGAGAGGACTCTCTTTTCATGTCCTATGGATCTTACTGACAACCTAGAACAGTTCTCTTGTGGGTTTTAACTGTCACAAAAACAGCTGCCTGGTAAACCCTGCTTCTGTGACCTCTCCCATTAGCAGCTTCCCAGTTTGCTTATGGGCTGTGTACTCAAACGCACTGCAGAATGGGGAGTCACTTTTAAACGTGAACGACTTCAAAGGCAAAGGATCTCAGGGAACAGAGATACCTTCCCACTTCTTCACTGGCACATAGGGCTTCAACTCAATCTCTGTTCAAGCATCTCATAAAATCAATTTCACTTAGTCCATCACAAACACCTTTGCTCGAAAACTCCACACATGAATTTAAACAATCACCTCTCCAAATGCATCCTTCCACAGTTTAAAAGAATATTTAGTTCAGTCTCCATGGTTTACATCTAGAGAAGTTCAGTCAGAAATGTCCACTTCCTCAATCCCTTCTTCCAATAATCTTTATCAGTTCTTTTGCTGACTCTGTATCACGGTGTCCCTCTATGCATTAAATCACTCTGTCCTTCCTCTCTCTCAGGGAAAGGTCGGAGTTCTGAGAGCTCATCTTGCTAGGAAAGGTCTAAATCTCGCCCAGCTTCACTCTCCCTTGGCTGCGGTTTATGGTGTCAGGTTTTTCCAAAAGTAGATTTTCAGCATTATCTTTTTAAAAGTTTGACTTGAAGATCAATTTAGTAATGATCATTTTGCTTAAGATTTTTTTTTTCCAGAGGAAGCGCATGGAATAACTTAATCATATGGTAAATTTTTGTTTATCAAGTCTATTAAAGGTTTTCTTTGGCGATGGTGGTGAAGATCCGGACATCATTGCTCTACTACAGATTCAAAAGAGATTGTAGAGCATTTTGGGTGTGTTCTGCTCATTTTTGTGTTTAAATTGAAAGCAAAATATACTTTCTTTCTTAAAATTACTAGTGCTCAAAAAGATGTTTTTAACTCTCTGTCCACTATTAAGCACATGCATAATTCCTGCTTAAATCCTACTTGAGTCAGTCTGCTGAGGTCAGCATGCCTTGCTAGGGAAAGATGGAAATATGGAATGATCATAGTCAGGATAAGTAAAGTGATCAGGAGATTTGTGACAAACAGTTTTCAGTCTACCAAATTTTCTTTTTTCTCTTCCCAAGGAACACTAATTCAAGTAGCTGGAAGAATTTTTCCATCATTGTATTCTTTAAGTCACTCCCAATGATATTAGCCTTTCAGGCATCTCTTAACACAGTATGTCTTAAATATGTTCTATCTCTGCAAACATTTAAGTTTGCAGAAGTTGTTCCAATTTAATAGATTCTAATCTGATATTCAACTATTAATTTTGGAATTGTAAATGTACTTAAAATAATTTTCCTATACTAATACTAAAAATAGTCCATTTGTGATTCAGGAGGGAGGCTCTAAGGCTTTGCTGTTACTCAAAAGCAATGCCGTTCTATTGACCACTATCAATAATTCACACAGTCGGGTCAGGAACTATGGTTGCCAAGGGCACTGAATTATGGATCTGTACTTTTTAAAAAACAATACAATTTTTGAAGCTGTTGGCCACATGAGTCCAGAGATTGATGTTTAATCAATTTTGCACAAGTGGGTTAATGGGTGAAGGGCATAACTGTAATGCTAAACTTTCACAGAGCAGGAAAATCTTTAATGGCTCCCACTGTCCATGCAAATTTTGATACCTTGAATTCTCAAGATTAAGGTCATTCAGAAGAAAACAGAAAATTATATCAGTCATGAAGAAAGAGTATGTTACTACAAAGACAAAGGATGCGAAGAGGAGGGCTACTAGTTGTGAATGGTGATTACTGGAGTAGAAATTAAACAATGGAAAGAGCTATTCTCACCTCTTAACTGTACAGAGGAGCATATCTGGAAAACAGTCACTTCTGGCAGGCGCCTCTTGATATTAAATGATTTGAAAAATTTTAGTCCTATAGATGAATTCTCAGACACTCTACATGAAGAAAACCAGAATAAAATAAGAATTATTTCAAAATATGTATTGGAAAGAGTGTATTTAGAGACAAGGTGAGAAATCACATGGACCCATGACAGAGGATAATGTGAAATCTGCAGTTTAATTCTCAGACAGAAAATATTTTCTTTTGTTTTTTTTAAACAAAAAAAAATTGCATTTGAGAAATTTTTCCATAGACATTTACCAAAGCCAGTGATGTTTTTGTGGGATAAGAAATTGGTAGATAGCTACTAAGCACGTATCTTTGTGCTAGTGAGTTTTTGATACAGAGACAAAAATTTGCTGCAAGTAAGCAGGTGTTTTCAGCAAAGTCTCGGGAACTTCATAGATACTAATTTATCTGTGGCATTGGTCTTAGGTATTGGTAGATTTGCAGATTCCACCAGGTTGATTGTTTGCAAATGACATTGATCTGGTCTAAGCTGTGTGTCCCCATAGGCTGCACAAGGACACTGGAGAGAATCTGGCTTCATTGAGACAGTATTCCTTCCAGGGTCCCTTGGGGTGAACAGAAATCTGCAGTGTACCTGGTCCTTTTGGGATCTGCAGTGCAGTTCTATCATCCTAGGTAACACTTAAATGTCAAAGTTGTTGTTTTTTTTTTCATAGATACTGACATGAAATTAACTGGCATATCCTAAAATATTTTGCTAAAGAAATAGACAAAAAATTTCAATGAATTAATTGTATTAAAAATTGGGAAGACCAGATATATTTTAGAAGTTAGCAATAATTTTGAAAAAATTGCAAATAAAACGTAGGCATTTTCAAGACCACTTTCAGAGAAAAACAAATCCATTTGGAAATCCTGGAGAGGATACATAAGAAAGTGTGTGTCTACATGCGCATATGTATAATTGTACATACTCACCAACCACTTCAAGAAAATACATGTAGGTTGGTAGTTGAAGTCATTTCACGCACTTGTACAGATTGGGCGGGAGAGGCGAGATTAGCCCTTTTCTACTTTGCAGGTTGTAGAGTGTTTCAAGAACCAGAGCTGCTGCCAGCATAATTTAGACAGGACAGGTTGCTGTGCAGATGATTTTCCTGTGTGGCCTGTGGGTAGTTCTGCAACCTGCAGCTGTCGAGGGTATTTGAAGCAGTCACAGGGATGAATGCCATCACTTCCCACTGCACAAAAGTGGATTGGAGCTTGCATGGAAAGACCTTCAGTTTGGCTACCTCTGTCTGACATGTATGTTTTTATAGACCCAGAAAAATATGTGTGAATTTGCAAGTGTGTCTTTGTGCAGATGAGTGGTTTGGGAATTTCTTCTCCTACAGAAGACCTTCTCTCTCGAGTTCATTATGACCTTCCACATTTTATTACAACCCCTTCCCATGGCATCAGGGATTTACTGGGTTGCAGAGGAGCACTGTATTTGGTTTCATTCCCAATGTGGTCACGTAAAATTCACAACAGAGCAACACTGCTGGCTAAATAACCACTCCTGTTACATGGGTCCCAGGACAGGAAGTGTGAGATGTAGGGCCATCTGCCAGGATGCACTTCTATGCAGAGCCAGTGGGCAGAGATTGCTCTCCCTACCAGAACAAATGCATCCCATCACTTCTATGAAGTAGGAAACAGGTCATTCTGATAACTTAATTGAACACTATGTGATATATTTTTTCCTCCTCATATTTCATAACCAAAGTGCTCTGACATTAATTTTTCAGTATCAAAAATAAATGTACTTATTTTTCCTGACTTGTGTTCAGTTACTGAGAATGAAAAGGAACATTAACTTATATACTTCTATCAAAGTAAATTATTTTATACCTACTTTTCCATGAAAAGCAAAATAAAGTTCCGTTCAGATGAATTACTTTGCTTGGTTTTACTTTTCCTGGTCTCATAGTCTAAATACTGTTTGGGAAAAGTCTGGAAACACTTCAAAGTCAAGAAGACAATAAAATCCTATATGATAAATTATATGTTGTAGGCACAGAGGAATTTAATGTGAAAAATAGATATTCATGGATCCTTTTCTGTCAGAAATTTGTTTGTGTCTAGGTATGTAAACACATTTTTGGTATTTATCCCATTGATAATTTGCAATCATTGACAATGTGTACACATATTTATTTGGACAATCAGCCCTGGGTTATTAATTTTCTCTCAAGCTAGACTTCGAAAAATTATCTGAGAAACCTCAGCCTGCAAGTTACACTGAAATTCAATAGGATGTGGGCATCTAACTGGTTTAAGCAGCACTGAAAACACATCTGGCAGAGAAGTATGTTTGCATTAATATAAAGGGTAGGTACGGCAGAAATTCCAGCGTCAATGAATGAAAGGGGTTATGTCACTTTAGGGCAGTTGTGCAGTGCAGAAATCCTATGCAAAGGAGTAGTATGCAATGATAATTGTACATACTCATTATTTAATAAAAGATCACACGGAGAAACGGAGAAAAAGATCACACCTATGACATCTGAAGAAGACCAAAAAGACCCTTTCCTGAAGACTGTAATGAGAACAGGTTATGTTACTACTAAGTTCCACGTTCTCATTACAAGCTTTTTAATGAGAAAGGATTAATTTTCTGCCATTTTCCATTTTCATTACTACTCAGTCAAGGGAATGAGATATCAGGAGTTTAATGTCTAATTTATATTCAATGAATCTTAGTAGTGAGCTGCACTCTTTTGACCTTTTCAATATTTTATACTTTGGGTGGTCACTTGACTTCTGCATTGTTTATAGCTTTATCATAGTAGCCTATAGAAGAAAAAGTGGACTGGCTACCCAATCAAAACAAAAGAATAGCAGAAAGGCCAGTTTAATACCATACACATGTATCGCTTCAAGAATATAAACAGTATCAAACTTTGGAAATCTTTTTTTTATGACAGAACTACGAGAATTAAAATTACACTCCAGTACATGTGATCAACTTTGCAACCAGGAATGAGGAGTAGAAGGAAAGAGATATATTCTGTAGTGACTTGGGTCACTTTTACTTCCTCTTTAAGCACTCACACTTATGAACAATAGAATAAATTAACAAAATACTTTACCATGTTTTATGTTTGCTTACCCTCAGTTTGCAAAGGTCAATGAGTGCAGAAGGAGCAAGATGATGAATAATCAAGTTCATTGTACTGCCAGTAGTTAACACTTTTTGAAACACCCATTAAATATCTATGCAAAATACTTTAACATATTTTTGCAAGACTTGTCATGTAAAAGTGAGATGATATAAAGGCCAGTCAGGAAATGAAAAATCTATGAAAAATTTAACATCAGACTGTAAAAAAAAAAAAAATCCACAAACAAGATTACCAAACCACTATGATATATTTCAGTGCATCATTGTAAAATACTGAATTACCAGAACTTTGGAATGAAACTTTTTCTGAAGTGTATCCTTAAAAAATTTAAAAAATTGAAAAAATTCATACACAAAAGAAACCTTTAATGTAGTATTTCAGATTTATTTCAGTGTGAAGATGGGAAAAAAAACCAAACCAAAACAAAACAAACACACATGAAAAAACCCCAAACCAAACAACAAAAAATCCTAACCACCAAACAAACAAACCAAAACAAAAAACCACCAAAATCTACTCTTTAAAAAGAACTGTATCTTGAAAATGTGATACCTAATTTATCCTTCATTGATAGTGGATTGAGTACAAATTTATGGATAAAAATATATTTTGACATGGCTTAATTTGGAGTCCCTTGCAGAAGTCATGAAATTTAAAATTTCGAGTAGAAAAACATTTAGGAAAGAAAGAGGTAGTTAAAATATAAAAATCCACTCAATTTTTTTTTGTGTTCAGCTTTCAATCTATTTGTTTTAATTAAGAGAGCCTGTTTACAGAGATTAGATAATTATTCTTTTAAACCTGACTAAATAATTAACTTATGTCAAACAAATAGCACTTCATTACTGGAAAGAAATATAATTGATGTTCTGCAAACCTCAATATAATAAATATACTATTCATTCCTTAACTATTAATTCTCAAAACTCATGTTCAAAAGTCAGTAATAATTAATTTTCCATACCATACATGTCTTACTAAATGTAAATTAAATCCAGTTTGAGACCCATTGTTTAAAGAATTACTCAGAATGTCATTGCTGGACTACCCCAAAAGAAACATAATTTAATACAGCTTGTTAGGCCAGAGGGAGAAATAACAGTTTGGGTAATGAGGGCACTATCAGACCTGTGCCATTTTAACTGAAAGAAAATTAATATATGAGATCCCTACAAGACAGATTAGAAAGACAAAAGTGACAAAAGTAATAATGTGAATACTGAAGGGACTCTTCACCTTAAACGAGCCCAGGAAAATATATTTTAGACTCAAGGATATCAAACTCAAATGCAAGAATTAAAAAATATGTGCCTACCCTGGTAAAAGCAAACCAGAAGTCATTACTGCAAACTGTGGTGAAGTCACAATTCCAAATAACACGCCTAATGGTCCCTCACTAATAAAGCCAGTGCAGCTTTAAGGATCAGAAAATGATTTCAAATTCTAGAAAAGAGTTACTCTACAAGTATCTAAGTAGCAAACCAAAATATTTTACATGAAACATTGTGAAAGAATTTCAGATGGAGAATATATTGGCTGGAGCAGCTGCAAACAAAAAATTGTTAGGCAAGTGGTAAAACAAATCTGAAAAATAGGGCGAAGTATCACTCAGAAATTGTGATCAGCTGAAGTTTGTCAAGAAATTCTAAGAGAGCTGACTTTCTTGAGCAGTTTTTTGCCTTGCCATCATAGAAAACTCTTACCATTAAACTGAAGTGATGCTTTCAACAGATTGGATGAGGTAGCTTTAGGATAGAGTATTCACCATAAATTAAATGGAAACGTTTTTAACGCGATCCTTGCATATGATTGCTACAGGTTAATATTGGAGCTAGAGGTATATTTGCACTGAAAAATCTTCGGAACAACAACCACAACCACACCATTTTTTTTTTTTAGTTTTTTCCCATGAAGTTACTTCTGTATTAACAACTGTTATTCTCTGATTTAACCTCTTTATTGACAAGGCTGAACAATACGTGGTTACTGTACAAGAATAGATACCTTTTGATAGTACATACATATTTTGAAACATTCTTTTATTTGAGAAAGTATGCAGTAAAATGTAATGAAGCAACAATTAATTATCTAGGGTAACTGGGAATATTCTGGAGGGAGATTACTCTATATGTGGTATTTATTCAGTCCATTAATCATTATATGCATGTTTCCTAGCACAGGGTGCAATTGGATTTATGCTTGATTAACCACTTGGTTTGCCATGTTGTACTTAGCAGTATCAATATTGTATGTAGACAAATATAATGTATGCAGACATATATAATATATGTAGAAATATATAAACACCATGTATAATCACTGTGGTTATAGATAGAGTCATAAAATTATAGAAACGTAGCTTAAAAAAGACCCCTAAGATAATCAAGTCCACTTGTAGATAAATTTATGATGAAATCAATCTTGTAGTTTATTTAAAAATAAACATTGGACGGAAGGTGCTACATTTAAAAAAAAAAAAACCTAACAAAACCCTCTTTTTCTTCATTTTGTTGACTCTCACACTTGTGTTTTGCTGGTTTTTCCTCCTATACTTCCACTTTCTTCTGGTGGCAATGGTAGTTAAAGATTCTTTGGGCCTTGTAAGGCTGAGTCATACCCAATATGTTTCCAAAGAGTCTAAGCCAGCTAAGAATCCCAAGTTCAATTTTCATTAATTAATTAGGCATTTGAGTCAATAACCCTTAGGGTAATCTTTCAATCACAGATGAGCCAATTTTAAATTTACTAGCTCAGGTACTGGTAGCAATCTAGCTTTGGCACCATTGAGTTTATTGCATCCTGTATTAAGTCCAGTATTCCCCTGAAGATTTGATCTTACAAACATATTTCACTTTTAGAACTTGAGCCCAACTTGGGCTTCTAAATCACTTGGGCGTCTTCATGAATTTTATTCTTCATCACTAGGCAAACTACTTTTTCTACTTTGTGGTTATGGGTCATCAACAATACATTTTATGTTGAGGCTTTCTGTTCATACTATCTTTCAGAGCAATTATATAGCATCATGGGATGAACACATCTGCTTCTACTTTCTGGAGGAGAAGTCTTGCCAAGGACTCTAGTGGGCTCTCCGTGAAGATATTTGCTCCTTTGCGCTCTTGTGCCATACTGTGAAAGTTAAGAAAATAGAGTAAACTTGTTATCTCCCAGCAAGATCCTTAACCTCTGGTGCCACTATACTTTGTAAAAGTGTTTTTTTAGCTTGTATGGAGATCAAAGATAAAATGTTTTATTTGATTCAAAGTAATTCAGTGTCAACTGGTCTCCAGTGACCAGAAAGTAACATACGAAGTAGGAAGTTAAATGCATTCCTTTAGGTCTTCCTGAGAAATATATACCTGCCATTGAACTGACTGATTTGAAGATTTCAATTTTGTTGCAGATAAAATCACGTTTGTGTAATTTAATTTTACTTTACTTTCAGACAGTAAATACCTTAGCTAATATTATAAGGAAGATGTAATAGGCCAGAATAAAGAACAGAACAACAGATTAAAGATGAATAGCTCTTGAAAGTCTGAAAAACAAAGTTCTGATGAGCTCCTTAAAGATGGACACTTTCTGCTATTACAAATTGACCCAACACAGCACTCAGAATCACGGAATAGTCCAAGCTGGGAGAAACCCACAAGGATCATCAAAGTCCAGCTCCCAGCCCTGCACAGTACCATCCCCAGGAGTCACACTGTGTACCTGAGAGCATTGTCCAAATGCTTCCTGAACTCTCTCAGGCTGGTGCTGTAGCCACATCCCTGGGGAGCCTGTTCCAGTGCCTAACCACCCTCTGGGTGAAAAGCCTTTTTCTAATAGCCAATCCTACCCTCCCCTGACTCAGCTTCAGGCCATTTCCCTGGGTCCTGTCACTGATCCCCCAAGAAAGGAGATCAGTGTCTGGCCCTCCTCTTCCCCTCATGAAGTTGCAGACAGCGATGTCCACAGTCTCCTCTTATCCAGGCTGAACAGACCAAATGACCTCAGCTGCTCCTCATTCAATTCTCCCTTAAGGCCCTTCACCATCCTCATGGCCCTTCTTTGGATGCTCTCTAACAGTTTAATGTTTTTTTTTTTATATTGTGGCACACAAAACTGCGCAGAGGATTTGAGGTGAGGCCGCCCCAGCTCAGAGCAGAGGGGGGCAATCCCCTCCCTTGCCCGGCTGGCCATGCTGTGCCTGATTTTCCCCAGGACATGCCAGGCCCTCCTGCCTGCCAGGGCACTGCTGACTCATAGTCAGCTTGCCATTGGCCAGGATCTCCAGGTTCCTTTGTGTGGCACTGCTCTCCAACACCCCCTTCCCCAAAGTGTACATTCATCCAGAGTTGCCCCATGCCAAGTGCAGAATCTAGCACTTGTCCTTGTTAAACTTCATATTTACTCTTGGTCTGTAGCTGAAGCTGAATTTCCATGTCCTTTCAACAGCATGCTATCTCAGAAAGCTCCTAGCTCTGTTGCCCTATGTAAAACTCTGGTCTGCTTTCAATTGCTGTTTTTTACAATGTCCTTTGTATCTTTTATTGGCTCCATTTGAAACAGTCTTTAATGCAGGAACAGAAAAAAAATTCTTTATCCATTACCCCTAGGTTAGCCTTCACCCCACAAAAATAAAAACAAGAAAGGACACAAAAATACTGCAATTGACCAATCAACCAAAAAACCCACAAAACATAACCCAGCTCCAGAATGGCAAGGATGAAATCCATTAGCATTAATGACAGAAATTTTTTCTTGGATCTCCACCTTCTTTTACTGGACTTTTGTCACAGTAGGACACAAAACAGGTTGACTCCATATAGTTGTTAGAAGAGAAAGAAAGCTTTATTTACAATTCTAACAGTTTATTTTATAACATGCTGTGCTGAAAAGGTGTATTACTGGTCCATGGGACAGACACTTCTCTCCATCGGTTAAGTAATAGGAAACAACACCTGAGGACAGTTGTTATGGGAAAAGGAACACTGTTTACTTCACCTGTTTTGAGAAATGGAGAGAGATGTTTTGGAGAGAAACTGTTGACAGCTTTGCCTTGGGAAAAGAGCTAGTTATGATTAGCAAGCTAAAATTGTCCTGGGCTCAGAAATATGGAGCCCACAGACTGTTGCCCATCCCTTTGGCCAGCTCTACTTTTCATAAACTTTATATTCTGAAATAAACAGAGTGAGTGAATATCAGCTGTAAATTTTTAAAAATAAATTTCTCTATTTAATTTTTTTTTTGAGAGCAGCTCCAGAACATGAGTTAGTGCTTTAAAAGCAGATAACAGAAATTTGATAACAAACCATGCTTTAAAAAAATCTAATTCTTCTTTTTCTCCAAAGTTACAATTTTTGACTTTGTAATCAAATTTATGATTTTTTAACTCTTTTTGTGTTGTGTTCACCCATTCTTTCTCCACTAACTAGTCTTGCCCATTTTATCTTTCAGAATAGCATGCTGACTTGCCAAGCCTTGTGTCATTTGTCTCCCTCCCCTGTCATTTTCGTCAAACTTTCAAAGTGGTTGACATCTTAAGTGGCAGGAGGTACATAATAATTAGGTTTGTCAGGTAGAACAGCTGTTATCTTATGTTAGGAAAAATATATTTTCTTCATCTCAGTTTTGCTGAATAACATTGTTAGAACATTAATTTTAATGCAGGTTTCATCCTTCTACTCCATGACTCTAACTTCATTTCTTCCAAGTATTCCTAAATACTGATCTTCCTCCCTGTCATTAAGAAATTACTTGGCTGTACAATGTGGCTATGGTACTGTATGCAATGTTTCATGGAAAGTTTTGTTCTGGGACTCCTCAGTTCCAGTATCATCTTTGGAACACTTTTTTCTAGGAATACCATACCTCTTAAAGACATCTAAAGTTTTCTTGAAGTTTCTATGTTGAATCAGTTTGTGACTCACATGGAAAAAATAGTTTAACTTATACAAATTGAAAAAGTTATGTTTTTTTAAAATGTCATCTTTCAAACAAATTAGGTAGAGAAGCAAAGAAGGGATTACATCATCAAATGGATGCTGGGTTTAAAAATATTTCTTTCAATTAGGTATACTTTTTTATCAGTTACATTTTACAGAAAATTAGATGGGTATATTACATCCATAGAAGTAACTCCTGGCATATTTTTCAAATAGAGAACAGGGAATCTCAGGTGATGAGTAAACAGTTCTCTTGCAACTGGCTTTTGTCGTGACAGCAACAAGATAATAAAGATTTTTGGCACTCAAAATTATTCATTTGAGATTAGAATTGGTCCCTTAATGTTGTGTGATCTGAAAACGTGCATGTGCAATTAATTATATTCATAAAAATGCAAAATTAAATTTACATAAGCTATCTAGTCATTCACATGCCCAGTAATAAACCTGGGTCTTCACAGCTGTTATCGATAATTATCAGCCTTTAAAAGGTTTTAAACCTGTTAAAAGGTTTTCTTTCTCTGCCTTCAGTCCCATTTCTGATATTGCTGTGCATGGAAAGTAACATTAGATATGTGGACAATCTCTTGAATAACCTCTGTGTTATTCATGGAGGGATCCCAGATTAAAGGCTGAATTTCTAGTGTTCCCAAAAGAGTGGAGGAGGGAGCATTACTGACATACGAGGTAAAGTAGAAGCAATGTAGGCCAGAGCATGGTAAAGGGTTAGGTTCCCTATTTTTACTGTGACTGTTGGGTATAAAAGCAATCTTGGACCTCCTTTGAATCTTAGAGGCCACTACTAATTGCTGCAGGAACATCAGGTTTTGTGCCTTTCTCTCTTGCCACCTGGACAATATATTCTGTGCAAAATGAAGCAGTGCTTGGTTACTATCCAAAGTGCTATAGCCCTAGGAAAGGGTTTGGAGCATTTAGGATCAATGCATCATGGTTCTCCAAATATTTCTCTTCCTTGGGAGCATCAGGTAATCTCCGCTTCTCATGATCTTGACCCATCAACTCTACAAATATATTAAATGGATGGTCTTGCCTTTGGTTGCTGACAAGGATGTATATACTAGTTGGAAAACAAACATTAAACATTGAAATTTCCCAAAGGACAGGGATTCCATTTTTTGCACAGTTGTGACATTTTCTCAAGCAAGCTATCTTGGGAATATGCTGTGGTTGGTTCATGAAACATCTTCTTTACCTGAAATAGCATTTGTCAAAGGTGAAAGTCTTCCAGGATTTATCTTTCTTTTTACCCATATTGAAAACTACNACCGGAGGGAGGAGCAGGGAAAGGACACATCCAATTTCTATGGAAACTGGAGAAGGATACATTGACAGGAGACAGAGCAGGGAACAACCATACACAGGAAACCAAGGGGGGGTGAATAGAACAAACCATTTTAACATATCAAATAAACATAAAAAATCCACACTGCTACAACTCATCAATGTAATATTATGTAATTTTCAGTGTGTGAATAATGTCCACATTCAGCATCATTAGAATAATAACTCTGAAAGAAAAAAAGGAAACAAGTAGTTGCTTATCTTCAGCAGGATGGGGTAAAGAAGTAGGGAGCATTTGTGTTGGAAACATTAGGAGAATCAAGAACTAGGAATACATGGCAAGAAAAAAAAGCAGGAAGTAAAGGTGGGGTAAGGCAAAGTTAAGCGCTTGATGTGCAAAGAGGTGAGGGAGACATCCAACAGAGAGTCAGTGTTTCACTGGCTTGGTTTAACTGCACTTGGAAGATTCTTGGCTCTTCAAGGAGTACAAAGTTCCCTTGAGTATAAATTATATAAGAAGCTCCAGAGACCAGCTAATCTGGAGCTGAAGGTGACTCTTCAACTGTTCTTTTACATTTAAAAATGTGAATGTGAGAATCCATTAAAATTAGTGTGAATAAGCTAGTCATAATTTTATACTTGGGTCTCTTTGACTGCAAAATTGAAGCTTACTTAGTTCTAAATTTACTTAAGCTCTGGATAAAACATCACCATCGTGCGCTGCAATCAAGCAGGCCAAGCGAGTGAAGCCCCTATGGTATGGTGGGCAGTGATCCAAATATAAGTATGGGGAAGCCTGGCAGATTGATTACATTACACTGCCCCAGACACGCCAAGGTAAGCGCTACGTGCTCACAATGGTGGAAGCCACCACTGGATGGCTGGAGACCTACCCTGTGCCTCATGCCACAGCCCGTAACACCATCCTAGGCCTTGAAAAGCAAGTCCTGTGGAGGCATGGTATCCCTGAGAGGATTGAGTCAGACAATGGGACTCATGTCAAAAACACCCTTATCAATAACTGGGCTAGGGAACCTGGCACTGTGTGGGTGTACCATATCCCCTACCATGCACCTGTTGCCAGGAAAGTGGAGAAATATAATGGACTATTAAAAACTACCTTGAAAGCATTGGGTGAGGGATCTTTTAAAAATTGGAAGCAGCATTTAGCAAAGGCCACCTGGTTAGTTAACACCCGAGGTTCCACCAACAGATCAGACCCTGCCCAGTCTGAGCTGCTCCCCGCAGTAGACAAAGTCCCAGTGGTACATGTGAGAGGTTTGTTAGGAAAGACAGTTTGGATCAAATCTGCCTCCAGTACAGACAAACCCATCCGTGGGATTGTTTTTGCACAGGGACCTGGTTGCACATGGTAGATAATGCAGAAAGATGGAACAACAACATGATGTGTACCTCAGGGAGATCTGATTGTTGGGTGAGAACCATGTTTAAGTATCATTGTGTGCTGAATGTTACTGTCATTTTCTGTATATAGTTGTATATGATAAACATTGTATAAGGTATATGTGTGTAGAGTTAGAATTTATTTCGTTTTAGTAGTAAGGTGACAATATGGGGATAAGGGGTGGTCCTAGGGTGACTTTATGATGCTTGTATACCCAATCATCTGTTCTGTAAATTGTGTTCTGTATCTTTAAGGCTGATTCTGAGAGCAAAACAAGGAAAGAAAAAGCACAAGTTTGTTTTGAAAACTCTCTTACTCCTGTGCATTTTTCTCCTGGACGGTGTGTTGGGCTGAGGCTCCATCAGACTGCTGCAGGACAGAGATCTCCTGTGCTTTTTAGTTAGTTTTAGCTAGCAGAGAAGTTCCCTGGACTGTTTTACTTCCTTTTTCTTGTGACTGTTTAAACCTGCTCCAGACTGAAAACCCAGAGGAGAACTGAGAGATCACACCTGTGCCCTCTGGGACCCAGGACAGCATTTTTCTCCAGCGCCGGAGGAATTGATAAGAGACTGAGAGAGACTTACTTCCACGGCAAGGACTTTCTCGATTTGCCATCTCACTTCAGAACAAAAGGTTTCATTGTTTCATATTATTCATTCTCTATGCTCGTGAGCACTTTATTTGTTAAATAAATAGTTTTTTCCACTTTTCTCTGGAAGTTCTTTCCCAGACCAGTTGTGGGGGAGGGGCCATTTGAGTTTGCTTTTCCGGAGGAGCCCCATTCAGAGGTTTCCTCCCAAATTTGCCCTAAACCAGGAGAAATACATTTTAAGTGGGTAAAGTGAAATGAAGATCTCTGGAAATGGTGCACAAACACACGTGTTGTACTCAAATACCATGACTGATCTTTGACTGGAAGGAATATGAGAAGGGTAAGTACATTACTCAGTAGTTCCCATCCCACTTTCATTCCTACAATTTTACACTGGAAAAAAAACCCCAAATAACAAAACAGGCAGAACCAACATCATTCAAACCAAATAGAAGACCTACTGGGATATGTTCAAAGCAAAGCATTCTTGTCTTCAAAGAAAGATCACTGTGCAGTGTAAGTTTTAGGAAAAGAGGTCTATATGTCAGAGGAAAAAAGATGTCATAGAATTTTGTGATGGCATATAGTTTTTTCATCACAGGAGCAATGATTGGACAGAAACACTGGGAAACGTAAAAGTAACTCTTTGATCCAAGCATCTTTGAACATGGAGAAAGTTTTTTACTGGATCTGATTATTATTGTGGCCTGTAATTCACACTAGACCCCTTGCAGAAGCATCTTCCTGCTTTTTAAGTGAGGCATCAGTCCTCCTTGCAGGAATCTTGGCTGCAATAAACTAGCTGAGACAGCTGAGTAAGGAAGGCATTTAAGTGCTCTTTCTGACCCATTATTCTAAAGTAATTTAAATCAAATATATCTTCTGGTACACATTAGAGCAGCCATAAAGTTACCCTAAGTTGAAGGAGCTGTCACATCTCAAGGACAAACACCATCATCTGTATTTGATTCTTACTGTATCATTTAGCTGCCATGAAAGGGTGACACAGAAATTGATTCTGCATTTGGAAGCACCTTCTTCTAAACAACATTTAGGATCAGGGATCTTCATTTCACTTTACCCTGGACTAGATCAAGACAAGGTCAGGACCATCAGAAACAATTTCCATTTGCTTCTTTTCACTGATTACAAAACACCATAAATATAAAGCAAGATCTGAATCTCATGAAATGAAAGTAATGAGTTATGTTCCCTGTTGTAGGTTTTGGTAGCTCCAAGAAACTGTAATCCCTTAATTGCAAATATCTAGATGCTTTTGAACAAACCACTGCAACTGAATGCTGCTGACTTTTAATAGTATTAAAGACTGGGTCTGTACCTGGATTGGGATCGGGATCTGGAGGTGTTTTAGTCCTTTCACCATCCCACTGCTTCAGTCACAGCCCAGCAAGCTGACATTATTCGCTCCAAAATGCCATTCACTGATGAGAAAACTTTAGCTGGCCTGCTTCTAAACTTTGGGATGATGACAAATAAGCTTTCCAAAACTATTGACAAGCATATAGATTATCCATTTGCATTACCTGTATCTTAAAAGCTGTGTCACCAGGAATCAGCTCATCAAATTAATTTCCAGTAGCAAGGTGATGGTTCATTGACAATACCTGGTTAACTTCACAGTCTGGTTTTCTGAAAGGTACAAGGCTTCTCAAGAGAATAAAATACAGCATTCTTGAAGAAAGAAGCAGAATAAATCAGTCAAATGATACCACACTTCTCTACTTTTGTATTCCAAGGAATACTGAATTAAGCTTCTATGCTCCCAAAATTGCAGTTTTCACAAAGACACTTTGGAATCAGTAAATATCTAAATGCCAGAACCAGCTTATTCAAGTTTCCTTATGGGTATTCACCTCAATATCATCCACATTATGCATTTAGAAGTAAGCCTGATTGCTGCATTCTGAGCTGTTTCTTTTTTTCTGTGCCTTCCCAGATTTTGTTCTCTGCAATACTTGGAAGATGAAAAGCATTCGTTTTGTTCAATCAGAACTCAGATATCATCTGATTTCAACCTTAATGCTCTCCTTCATATCTGCTGGCAACATTTAGAAGAGATGGAAACCTGACAAAGAAACAATGGTAAATCATAATGAGTAATATTCCTCAACTCTTGTATAGATTGCTGTCTTACCTTTTCATTAACTGCTACACATAGGAGCAAAGATGGATCATCTTAGTCACAGCAAGACTTTCATTGACCCCACAGTTTCAAGAGACCAAGACAAGAATAAACTGTCTGCAGCAATAGAAATGAGGTTCCAACAGCAATGTACATACAGCTTTTCCTGGTTGCTGGATTTCTTGATGCACAATATCACTCCATATCCTATGGTGTGATTACCCTCCCCTTTTACACCATAAATATTAGGGCCACTGATAAAGATATTGCCCTTTTACTGGATGAGGAGAAAAAAAGAGCTGTCACGGATCAAAACATGGAGGGTATGGGACAAAGCATGGAGGGTGTGGGACAAAGCCAGATAGTGGTTAAACCCAGACTTCCAATGAGGGAGCTTTAATCTCTCAGACAGATCTCAGCTGACCTGCAGCTGGTAGCTGACCAAGACTAACTCATCTAACTTGGAAACACTGTATGACAGACAGAAAAGACATTTGCCAGGGTCTCAGACGATGTCTGATTGATTACTGACTATTGGAGCAATTTGGAAGGCTGCCTTTGCTGTGGATCTTACTATAGCCTCTAAATTTATCTTGCCATGATATTTCCTGTGGGTTCATTGCACACTGTCAGGTTCTTTTCTTCTCTGTTCCTTCAGATTCGAAGAGGAAGATGTCTCCAAGCCATATAAACCATTCCCGTTTCTGTCATTACCCAAACCTATAAATGTGGGCAGTTCCTCTTGTGCGAGAAGTGGTCAGACAATTGTGGTATGTGGGTACTGTCATGAAATGTGATCTCTGATTATTTGAATAGAAGACTCCCTGGTTCTTTAACCCTGAATGTCTGGGTAGCACTGTTTCACATTAAATTTAATTTAACAGAGTTTTGGCCTTTTTCAAAGCAGAATTAAAGACACCTTTTCCCCTTTCCTTTTCCTGAAGCTATACAGAGAAAAAATTCTGAACAATTACAAGTTGCTGATTCAGTTTAGAATTGGAACTAATATTAATCTTTGAGAAGATAAAACCCCATGAATGAAAACTGAATATTAATTAGTAGACATTCCTTTTTTTTGTAGATATCCCTTTAAAAAAAAATTTCCAGATGTCTTCAGGACAGATTTTAATTGATTTCTCAAAGTACTATATCAATTATAAGGAAAAAAAAAATATAAGGTTAGATAGAAAAATAATATAAGCCTGTTTTGAAAGCGCCAAAAAGTAATATTGATATTCTTTAGTCCTTAAAACTATAGGATAAAATGGAGCAAAGAATTTTTTAAAAAAGCTTAGGCTATAAGATGGTATGCAAGACAAATGCACACACAGGCAAAAAAAATCCACACTGATGTTATGCTATAGAATAGTTTATATTTTGCACTCTGTTCTGTCGCACTTAACAAGGTATTTGAACACTTTCAGAAAAATTTGGACTTTTTCAGAATTCAGGTTTATAAATAAAAATAAAAAACCCAAACCAAACAAACCTACAATGTAAGAGATATGGAAGTAAAATTAAGGTTTTCAATTAAGGTTTTTTTATACTTGGTGGCACTTTTAGTGAGTATTTTCCTGCCAATCCAGGAAAACTTTCAAATTGGTCAGCAATACTTTTGAACTCAACATCTAGGTCTGTATGAATAAACAGCACCTGAGGATGTTGCTGGGCTTTAGAAGATGTGGTCTCTCCTGCAGAAATGCTACCCATCACATCAGGGGCTGATGTCAACTTGGATGTCCGGACAATTCCTGAGTACGTTTCTCAAGCACCACCAGAGAGTCTGTCCGCTCCATTCTGCATGGGTCTGTGTTTTACTAGCAGAGGGTCAGGCTACCCAGCCATCCTGCTAATGATGGACTAGGTTTTTTGAACATCTCTATGAAAGTTTGGAGCAAAGCTTTTCTCGAACAACAAAGCACTTTTGCCAAACATTGGTCAAAGTGGGTATTTTGATAAACTGCTGGAACATGTTTCTTTCAACGAGTGGTATTTTGTGGTCTACCAATGTTTAATGTAGACAGAGAATCCTAAACTGTTTTCTGGTAAAATTTGCTTCAGTCAACATACTAGGAGCAAAAAAATCTCATTTCTCTCTACATTTTTCATGAAGGATGGGTGTATCCTCAGCTGGTGTAGTTCAGTTGAACAAAATGTGCATCTTAGCTGAAATGAAGTTTCTAGGGGGAACTTTCTCTCTCAGCTGGAAGTGAAAATGGGTATTGGCCATGGGTTGTTCCTGCTGTCAATGATAATGGGAAACTTGATGGTAGATGACAGGAACAATTTGTTAAGAGCTCCAGCTAACTTCTCTCACAGTTTAAAAATATCTAATGGGATTGGTTGCTAGATGAACTGGCATTTCTGAGGAACAGATGGAACTGAAAAATTGTGGCTCAATAAAGCATGCCAGAGGTGGGGCTAATCTCATTTCAAGCCTCTGTTAATGAGTGTGGGTGGGGATTGGTTCCCCAGTCTGGAATGGTTAATGGCAATGTGAAATTTCTGTGCATACACAGTGAACCCTCCTTCCCCCCGTAAGCCCAAGGTTTCTGCAGGAATATTTGTCATCACATATAATATGATTGCTAATGTGGTGGGAGGTGGTATTATATAACAGTTTGCTGTTATATTCTTGTGTATTAGCAAAATACATTGAACCTGTTTGAGAATATTTACTTAGTTTTGAAATGCTTTAAGAAATTGCTTGCTAATAATTAGGACAATAGAGAAAGGCTGACTTCAATCTTTCACGAGGGTCAAATTAAGATTTTAATTATTTTCTTTTAATAGGAGCCATGAGGTAGATGTTGGAGTACATTACATCCCAAGTAAGAGACAAGTACCCCAGAAGAATCAACAAGTGGTTGGGCAGCAGTTTGAATCTCCTCCATCTTTTACTCATAAATCATAGTAAATAATAATTAGCTCTCTGTGCTAAAGTGAACTCAGAGCTGCCAAAGGAAAAGGATGTAGCCTTTAGGAAATGGATGACAATGAACAAATGATAAGCAACAAAAAAGGTCTGAGGATTCCTAAGTACTGTTAAATCTTTCTATCAAAATATTAAGTCAAATCAGGTAGAGATGATCTTAAAAGCAGTCCACAAATAAGTTATCAAGAAATTTCATGAAAAAGTTTCTGTATCAGATTTGTAGGGATCATTGCTATTAGAAAGCCAAGTGTATGCATTGTAAATAGCCTTTGTCCTTGTGAGAGTTTTTATTTTGGTGCAGACACTTCGGAAAGTTTCCTCTTGCAGTAAGTCCAGGGTATCAGCAAATATATCTACACCTATATTCAGATTAATTTCTTAAGCACTTCTGATCCCTGCATCATTGCTTATATCTGTTTAAACATTTTAAGGCAGGGTTATGAATACACAGCAGAAAATTGACTGGCTTGCTGAAAACCAAAGTTTTTTTAGGAATTTCAATAACAATTTTTGAATCAGTTATAAGGATTCTATCCAGTCTCATAATGTACTTTAATATTCTTTAAAATAGGGATGGAATTGTAAAATTTCAGTTTTCCTGGTAAGATCCCTACCTACCAGCATATTGAGTTATTTGTTGTGCTGCTTCTTTTCCTTAGTAAATATTTAGATATTTTGACCAGGAGGAATGGCATAAGCAGGGTAGCTGAAGAACAACTCACTTTCAAGAAATTTTGTGGTGATAGGTATATAAAAGTGTGTCACTCACAACTGAAGAAACTTCTGATACATTCTCACATGATTTCTGAGGTGTTTAATAAAAGCAAGCTACAATTTCCCTCCTGATTTTGCCAAACTTCTGAATCTACAACTTCATTTTAACTGCTTTTCTGGGTGGTTAAACTTATCCCCAATAAAGCAAAAACAATTCTTTTTGTGAAAGTGCNAGAGGAGAGGAGAGGAGAGGAGAGGAGAGGAGAGGAGAGGAGAGGATTTCAGTTTGAAGGATCCTGTAACAATCATCTCAGTACAACTGCCTGACCAGTTCAGGGTTGCTCAAAAACTGAAGTATGTTATTAGGAGCACTGTCCCAAAAGTCTCTTGAACAACCGCTGGTTTGGAGCCACTTCTCTCGGTAGCCTGTTCCCATGTTTGACCAAATTCTTGTGGTTGTCTCACAGCTCAGGCTAAAGTTGACAAACTGTGTTCTCATAATCTTCTCCTGTTGTGGTCTGTTTTAAGATCGTTCACTAAGACATGTAACATGACACCTTGTAAATGCTGGTCGAGACACTCTTGGGATTAAAAAGTGTCTTTAGAAATGCCTACATGCCTCATTCCTTCACAAGGATTATATCACCATATTAGTCAGTGAGCTTTCTTTTGTAGGGTAACAAAGAGGTTCTCACTCTATAGATTTTCCCTTAATCAAGAAACAGTCTTTTGTATTACATTGCCTTTGCTTCTGCAGTCATGTAGAAATCATATTGTGCTGAATGCACTTTGCCCATCAGACAAGTTACCTATCTATCCTGCTGCACTGTGACTTGCTGACCTGTATGACCTTTGTGTTGAGAAACCAATATGATTTCTACATCATTTAAACACCTGAAATTTTTACCACATAAGATTTTCACTTTTGAAATTATGTTTCACAAATTTTTAATGTGATTTTGAATGTAAAGTGTTGAGTTAAACTATTCCAGGTTAATATTGTACCACTTCTCAACAAAAATCTCTTCCTTAGCTGGTCTGGTTATCTGTATCCTGGAATACCTAATTTTCTTAATCTTCTGCCTATTAACTTTTGCTCTCAATTTTTTCATGTCCTAACAATGCTTTTCCTTCCATGTGAAAGGGGAGAAAAGTGGATAAATGAAGGCCAGCCATAACTTTGCTTTTGGCTGTTGTTGTTATATTTGTTAATAATAATTCAGCACCCATTTTGAATGAGAATTCTGATGCAGAATTACATTGTTTACCTATTTTGAAATTACATTCAGCTAGTGATAAAAGAATCATTTAATGCAGATCGTGTGATATTTGAAAGACACATAAATACAAATCTGAAAATAGAAAAACCCACCAGGTAATTATTAGGATTCTCTCCTCTTCCCCTCTGGAACAAAAATAGAAATTAAAAATATATGCAACTCTGATACAGTAGTGCAACTTAATAAATAAAGCCTTTTGAAATCAACCAACAGTCTTTGTGGATACAATAGTCTAACTGCAGAATCAGGTTGACAATTAGTAAGAGATTCTACTGTAAAAGCAGACAGCAGCTTCCTCATAAAAAATGGGATATACAGGAATTTATTAAAACCCTATCACCACAAATTAAAAACCTAATGTACCTTGAAGGCACAGAAGTGTAAGATTTTTAATGGTAAGATCATTAAGGTAAAATTGTTGATGACATAGATGAAAATAAAATTAGATAAAATAATTTCTGTTTTGTTTAGAAACCCTCAGCTTGGACCTTTTGTTTAGCAGATGTCTGTTTTGAGCAGAAAAAACAAACAGAAACCTCAAAGTCACTTAAAAACTACCTTATAAAAAGAAGCACTTGAGGAAAGGCATGTTATGATTTGGTCCTCATTGTTCACAGATACTGAAGTGTCATAGACTCATAGAATCACAGGATGTCCTGGGCTGTAAAGGATCTTTTAAGTTCCAAACTCCTCTCCATGGGTAGGGACGCCTTTCACTAGAGTGCATTGCTCAGAGCCCACCAACCCAGTCTTGAAGATTTCCAGGGTATCTACAACATATCTGAACAGCATCGTATTTTTCAGTCAAAATAATGTGAATTTCTAACAGGAAAATATTATTTCTTGTCATCTCTTGTCATTTCTTGTCAACACAATGATATTATGAGCAAAAGCTGTGGATTACATCTTCCTGAAATTGTCTCTTTCGTTGTCACAAATAGTTTTATGTTAAACTTGTTGCTGTGTACCACATCACCTTCACATCCAATTTCCCTGTTTTCCTCAATTTTAGTGTATTATATTGATTTTATAAAATTGTTTCTGAATATATAATGAAATATCTTCTTTTGCCCATGAAAAATTTGTTTGCTGTTCATTTATGAGAGGCTCATAGAGTTTATTTTCAGAAGAGGTTGAAATGTTCATTTCTTATTGAACTGTTATTTTTTTTTTACTGAGTAATTCATATGATCACCTTTCCCCAAAATACTACATATGTGGGGGCTTTAAAGTTTTATAAATACTTTTTATAGCTCATTTTCACCATAGCTAGAAAATATAAAATTAAATTACTATCCCTCATTTTATTGTCTCCACACAAACCTTTATGTCTCTGCCTTGAGTTTAATACTCAGATTTGTTGGGTTTTGGAGGTTTTGGTTGCTTGGTTGGTTGAATTTTTGGGGTGTTTTTTTTTTCTTTTTGTAGCATAGTCTGCATTTAAAATTCTGATACAAAATTTTGATTTGGAAGTGTTTGAAAAAACTTCATAGTTCTAACTAATTTTGCTGATAATTATTGTTACATATTAACTGTATCAAGGAACATGAAAGAGTGATTGGGCTGTCCAAAGCATGTGGGAAAACCAAGCTTTTCTGACATCAGCAGAGCTTCTGTAGTTTTACACAGAAGATTGGTTAAGGAGGTGATATTTTTGATTGGAATCTTGCCTTGGACTAGACTTGATTGTCTGCATCCTTCACTTTCTATGTGCCCACATCACTGTGTGCTGTTCATAGATTTTTCTTCTGTTTTGTATAGATTTTTTATATCCACTCTTATAGGATCAGTCGTATTGAAGGTCTCTGAGACTGCAGAATCACATGCACACAGTACAATCATCTACTTAGAAAATTTAGCAGAGAATAAAAATTTAAGTGGGAATAGGATTTTAAAAAGTAATTAATTAGTTTTCTTTCCTATGCAGGATTTATTTTCTCTGTTAATATATTATCTCTTTAGGCTTGTACATAAAATACATTGTGAATGGAAAATATTTTTTTCTTGTACATAATCACTGGAAACAATTTTATTTCTTTCCATTAATTCTGCATAGTTTCATGAGCACCAATGAGAGCACATGTGAAAGGGTGCAAAGTGAATGTCATGAATTGGTGAATTGCTCAAGATTAATTTGAAATCTAACTTGATAACTGCACATTAGATCCAGGAACAATTAAGAAGTAAAACTTCAAGGCAGCATTTTCGCAGTGACTTCTCAGAGCAAAGACACGTTAAGTAAAGCAATCCCACTCTGGTTTTGAAAAGGAATTGCTTGTAAATCTGGCTATGAGAGCAGGAAACTATAATATTGATCCTTTCGTATTCTGCCTGATTGCATCAGCAGTTTATATTGCTTGTGTATCTTTCACATAACCATTGCAAAACAGACTAGATGGAAAATCTTCACTGCTCCCTGTATTATACATGGAACAGGCAACGGTGTAGGTAATGATATTTCATACTCTTGAGCTATTTTCACATGGTTATGGTTTTTTAAAACTCTAATCTCTGGTGAAGTGTGAAAAACACCAATCATTTGTTTAAAAATTTTAAAAGTTTAATAGCAATAAAATAGTTATAAAAACAATGATAAAAAATTAGAGCAATAAGAATTTGGGCAATCAAAGTTAGGACAATAAAAGGACAATAGAAAGCAAAGAATTACAGATGTCCGGTTGCTCTTGGACACTAATCCCCAAGAGCACGCTTTGTGAACAAAGGATTGACCCTTTAAAGCAATAGCCTGTTGCATATTCATATATCTCATACATGATGCATAATGCCTTGCAAACTAGGGTTTTCTCTGGTTTTGGCCAACTTTTTCCCCTTAATCCTGGTGGCTCCTTAAAGACTGGAGAGGAGGTGGAATGATGTTTGTCTTTTCCAATAAGGAGGCAGTAACTCTTGCTATTAACTCTGTGCGAGGAATTTCTTGGTTATCTCATCCATTCCTTGTGCTGGTCACAAAGAAGTATCTTACATCACATAGCTTCTATTTTAATATTATGCTATAGCCTAAAACTCTATTTTACACACTACTTAAAATGATTAATACAACATTACTAAAAAAAAGGATTAATACATTACTTTCAAACATAACACATACAGTATTCATTTTAATATTTGTGAAAAGCCAATCATATAATATGCGTTTTTCACAGAGGGCTTGACCATACAGGATGCATATCTTAAGAGGAATATTTTTGTAGTGATTTTTCTATTATACTCTGTACTCTATCCCAGGAATTTTTTCTGATGCCTATATACTATATTAAAACCTAAATAGGTACAAGTCATCTTTGATGTTTGTGGTTGAACAGCTCACTGTAGGTCATTGCTGGTAGAAATTGCTTATCGTTTTCATAGTTTAATTTGCACTCTGAGGACCTTGAAAATGTTTTTACTTGTTGCTTTTTATTATTTGAGATATATAAAAAATCTACAATTCTAATCAGGAACCTGCAAAAGAGTCTTTCTGCTTTTTGTACTGTCACACTGGCAATGAGGTTGGGTGTGCATGGGAGGAGACACAGCCGGGAGGGGTGACCCCAACAGACCAAAGGGAGGTTCCAGACCATCATTCTCAGCATATAAAGTGGCAGGAAGGAGGAAGGGTGGAGCACTTGAAGTGACTGTGTTTGTCTTCCCAAGTCACCTTCCACACATGATGGGGCCCTGCTCTCCTGGAGATGGCTGAACAACTGCCTGCCCATGGAAAACAGTGACATAATTCCTTGTTTTGATTTGTTTGTGTGCACACCTTTTGCTTTCCCTATTAAACTGTTTTTATCTGAACCCACAAGTTTTCTATCTTTTACCCTTCCGGTGTCTCTCTGATCTGCCTGATCAGGGACTGAGTGAGCTGCTGGGTGAGGCGTGGTTTCTGACTTGGGTTAAACAGCGACATTTGGTTTGGTTGTTTTGGGGCTTTATCAATCTTAGGTGCTGTTTGTGAGCTTGAGTGGGATGCCATTGCTTCTTGTAAAAGAGTGTCTTATTGTTTTTGGTTGTCATTCATTTTGCATGTGTTCTGTGAGCTGTTTGACTTCCACAAACAGATCTCACCCCCATAATTAAACTGAATATCTCTAGGGTATTTCTTGTTCCAGCTTTGATATACTGCTTTATTTATATTATTATTATTTATAATATTATTATAAATAATATCTTGAAAGCAGATTGCTTATATGGTTAGAATATGCCCACTGACTGCAAGAATTTTCAATGTAAGGCAGAATTTATATCAGAAACCTTACCTCTAAGAATTTCATACTCTTCCAGTACCTAAGAGATATGAAGTACCTGAAGTTTTAGAAAAAAGCTGCAGGAGTATTTTTGGAATAACAGTACTATTGCTACTAATTCTACCGCTGCTACTACTACCACCAAAATTATCTGTTCCTTGACCTCTAATTTGTACATCTTCTCTGTTAATCTGCGCTTTTACTGAAGGAAAAGGGCTGTGTAAGTAATTAGACTTATTAATCAGAATGTAGAAAGTGGCATAAACAGAAGATATAATTCTGTCTGGACATATTTGAAATGCTAACACACTATAAAGAGGCGGTAATATTACTGTAAACCTCTTTTTATTTTATACCTCAAGTCACCTTTGCAAATGGCAGAGTTCCTGTCAACCATACATACATTTTTTTGTCACGGTTTGTTGAAAAAATGAGTCATCACTGAACAGAATGTTTGATTGCTTCCTTCTCTTTATTTTAAGCCCTGAAAACTCCCCAGACTCACAAAACTAACCAGCTTAAAATGATGAATAATGAAGTCATGTGCATTTGATCCAAACCCATAATTTCTTGGTTTTCTTCCTAGAAAATCAGAAAATAATTGGGACACTACACAAATGGATGGATGTTTATATGAAATCCACATACATTCTCAGCAAATGCACAGAAACAGAATAATGTCTTACTGTCATGCACAAGGAAAAGAATCATATGGAAGACTGCTTTACAGGGCCTCTGAAACTTTTTTTTTTTTGGCTAATATGTGTGCAATCCTTCTCTTCAGAATTGTCACAGCTTGCTAAAATAATCACTAGATAAGGAAAAAAACCCCTAATTTAATCAGATAAATGTAACTTACAACAACTTCAATCCTGTGGTTTTGATGTGACTCAGTATAAGACATCTGCTATAAACAAACATATTGGGGATGGTAAAAACTAGTAGAGGTACACTTTTTTTCAGCTGTGAATTAATTTACTTTATATGAAGAAAAATATTCACTGGGTTTCCTGAAAAGAAAACAATCTCCTCTTGTTGACGCCTAATTCAGGGTCTAGAAATATTAAGAAGTTCTGGTGGGGCTGAGAGGCTTAGCTGTGCAAAGGAATAGACCAAAACTCACTGGACTTGTGGCAAAGAGGGTTATTTTTTCCAAGTGACTTAGCAACTTGGAGCAGAACGAACAGGACAGTTATAGAAGGGTGAATAGCATGGTGAGCAGTGAAATGCAGTAGTAAAGATGTGCTCCAAGTAGGTGAGTAAAAGTGGACAACACTGTATTCACAGGACTGCATTGAATTGTGCGTGTGTGTTAATAGATACAATAACCTCTTCTCAGAATTATGTCTATGTCTATAATGGCTGACATTCACTGTGAGAAAGAGTAAAGTCTCACTGAAAATTGAAGGCTAATAATCTCAGTATTCAAATTTGATGAGCCTAATTTTCTCTTTATTTACACCATTTTTATGATTATTTATCTCCATTCACTTCAATAAAGCAGTTGTGCCTGATTTACAGGGACTGTGTGAGAAGTGCTGCCAAAGAATCTTGTATAATCTGTTCATAAAAATTCCCACTATCAAACAACTTTTCTGACAACAAAGTCTTTAGGTTAAATGCCTGACTGCCCAAAAGTGCATCATTAAAGCCAAATTCAGCCCTTTGGTGTACTCCAAAGAAACATAACTTTGGTCTGTAATACACAAAACAAAACACTGAAGAGGACCGTGATTCATCCAGCCATATGCCTTTAAATTAATCACACATTTTAAACATTTCACTGAACTTGCAAACCATACAAATGCAAATTTTATTTTGAAAAACCATCCCAGTTTATAATCAATGTCATCAGCTTTCTCCAAGTGATACCCTTATCATGCCGGGCAGCTTGTTAAATCCGAAAGGCTCACACAAGTTACAGAAAACAGGCTGAGTATGAACATCCTAGAAAATCTCAGTACGAGTTTCCATTATGAAAAAAAAATATGGAACAAGGATATTTAATAAATATAATTTTGATTACATGTGCCATTTCCATGCTATAAAGTTGGGTGTCTGTACCCTTCTGGGGCAAATTTAATTCTAAGGCTGTTTCTTGAAGGACAGATTAATGCATCTGTGAAATATGAGATCTTTAATGATACAAAACAGCAGGCAGTCAGAACAACACATGCACCAGAACAAAGGCCTTTAGCAGTGAACAACTCTTCTCTAAGCCAGCTCTCTCTTCAATCAAACCATGGTGGTCCAGAAACACTGGAGAGAATTCTGACAGATCATACAATAAGCCTTGCTGAGTTGCCATGACAAAGAAGATGCTACAGCTGAGGTTTACCACAGAAAATTGCATTTGTTTCCCAGTCTACCCCTTTGAATCCAACTAGTTTAGCTGCACTGGGAACTGTACCATGACCCTGGGACACCACTTGACCAAAACTTATTCTTGGTAGATTGCAAATTCCACTCTGTGGTTGTCTTGCAGGATCAGAAAGTGAGAGAGGGACAACAGCCCTGACTTGAAAATACCTGCAAAAAAGCTGTGGAGCAGCACAGAGAAACAATCTATTGCACGGTTCTTCTAAATGATGCACCGATCTAGACAAGGCTGCCCTCTGCCAAGCCCTGCTTTCTGACTGTGGATTGGAAGGCAGAACATGGAAAGCTTCTTTCACTTCTGTGAAGATGCCTTTTTCAGAATCACTCTAAGTATTGCCTCTATTATTCTTCCTGGTTTAAAGATTCATATGTCTATGTATAGGTATTTACTACAATGAGGGTTTTTTGGTTTTGATTTATCCCCCAAGTATTCACATTTATTAAAAAAAACTTAGTAGCTAACTGAAGACTATATTCTTGCACTGATGACCAACCTTTTACAATACGTGAGTGTTTATTAACCTGAAAGTGTAACGCAGTCCTAGATTAGTTAGGCTTCATCAGGAATGAAAAGCACTTGTGTGGTACCTTATCAAAAAAATGCCCGTTTTAGCTGCTGAACATACACAAAGCTTGCTGTTGTGCTATGTTGTCAGTACTCACATAGGTATACACATATAAAATCCTTGCCTGACACAGTAGAGTTTCTAGAAAAACAGCAGGCAAGAATTTATCATAAACTGTGACCATTTTTATATTGCGTATTGCCTTCCAAGCCTTAATGCCTTGTCCTTTGTATGGATAATGCAGAGATCTGATGCATGGCTAAGATTACACAGCCACAGCAGAAAGAGTAAGAAATATTGAATAAAATTTTGAGTTATTAGTATGAGTACTAGAAGCTGATGATTTGCCAGGTACCTTTGATGCATTCTTGGTGGGGGTTTTTTGTTTGATTTGGTGGTTTATTTGGAAGGGTTTGGTTTTTAAACATTTTTGTTTGCTTTTAGGTAGGTTTTCTTTTGGTTTGTTTTTTTGGGGTTTTTGTTTGTTTGTTTGCTTGTTTTAAAACTTTTTTAAGATTAAATGCAGTTTCCTTGAGTGTAAGAATAAACAAATTAGCAAAGAAAATGTCTTTTATCTCATGAGCCTCAAATCTAAAGCTCTTATTTTGACTTTGGAATTTTCTTAGAGCTAGATCCTTTGTAGTGCTGAGCTTGATACCTCTTTGGAAATGTCTCTTTCCAGATTTGTACTGTTAGACTGTATTTCTTGCTATATAGAATCTTAAGATGCAATATGTCCGCAAGATTAAACTTTTAGAAAGTATTTGTCAGTACTGAAAAACATGCTGTAAGAGCGTGTCAAAGGTTCTTTTTTTTTCAGAGTTCTAATGGCTCAGGACAGTTGTTTTTGAACTCCTGAAAAGGTGCTGAAATTCCCTAATGAAATTTCATGGAAAACCTTGGTGCCAATTTTTCCATGATATTTTCCTTGACACACCTACTTCACCCTCAGTCTCGGTCCTTGTTTTCTTTTCACAGAACCAAGAGCTTGGAACTATACTCTGTGAGGCCAGAATGATGAATATTCTTTCTTCTAGTCGCAAATTATGTCTCTTAATCTTGTAGGAAAGTTGAGCTTTGAAAGTGGATGTGGTTTTATGAAATGCCTTCCCTTTTCTATTCATATTTTCTTTAAAGTCTTTGTCCAATCTATTTAGACTGTAAACTTCTCAGAGAAAAGATTTTTTTTCCTCCTATACAATATATAAATGTGAAAATGTGCTTTAGTGTCAGCTAAGACTTCAAATTGTTACCATGACACACTTCAACCAATGACTTTGGAGACTTTTGCTCCCTTAACCAGAGAGAACAGAAAATAAAACATTCAGCAACTGAGCTCTCAGTACTCTAGCATACCTGAATTATAGTGTTCCCTACCTATAAAGGCATCTGTTGACTTTTTTGTATTAGTTGAAATGCAATCTCTAGTTAATGATAATTAAGCAATGTTAATGAATGACCTGGGCAAATGGAATTTAAAAAAAAAAAAGGAACTTTATCAAGAAAGAATCACTCTATACTCTCCTCTCTAAGGAAACACACACAAACTTCTGTCAGAGTGAGCAAGTGTTGTGTTGACAGGGTAAAGAATGTTCATATGGGTTCTACCCTTTTTTTCATGCTTTCTTTTGATTTTTTGTGTGCTCTATGTAGAATGTATCTACAGGACAATAGAGAGGAAAGAAAGGTCTAAGCAGTGATGAAGAGCTTATTTCACAGTGCTAAAGCTACTGAACTGGTTGAAGAATGAATACCCTGGAGCTTATCTAGGGTGTTGCATGGAGAAGCATGAACTCTTCTTTCTGGATTAGTATGGAAAAATCATCCTCTTATGCAGAACTTCCTGCAGGGAGTGAGAAAGTTAAGATTTGGATGTTGTTTGAGAAATCTGGATAGATAAGAATCAAATATTTAGCATCTGGCATGGAAGGATTCACCATTTTGTCAATGCAATTAGTTGCACAGACTGCTATGTCTGAAATTTTTCATTTTCAGTCTTTATTTTTAAATAATGGGATTTTAACATATATGCCAGGACCGATATAACAACAATAGCCACAACTTTTTCACCTTCTTCTAGGGACCTGAAAATGGGAGACCTCTCATTTGTAAAGTTTCTTTCTGAATGTAATCTCACCAAGGGGGAGGGAAGAGGGATTGCAGTTAATTAAAGCCTTCCTTTTTCATTTCCTAGGAAGTAGGTTAGGGAGTTTTCATTAGCTAGGTTTGAGGGGGAAACAGTGACAGGAAAATACAACTCTTGGAGGGATCAGGGTTTTTTTCATGAACCGAAAACAAAGACCTATCATTCACCATCCTGGTGAATGGCTAAAAAGAGGAGGTAAGGTGCTCATCTTAAAAAATTTTTAATGCTCTTCGTCACATTGTATTGGTTTGGCATGAATGGTAAAAACCAATCAGTGATCTGCTTTAAAACTGTCAGCCAGGTTGGCCAATTGGATACAAGTGTACACCTCTGGGACACACGGCTTAAATACAGGTGGGATTTTGGGAAAGCTCTTTCTGCTGCGGGCTTGCCATGAGGTAACATCGGGGGGTGGGGG
>WBMY01006445.1:60112-132408 GCA_013397315.1 Donacobius atricapilla | reverse complement strand
GGCTGCTTTTGTGGGAGCTGGAAGCCACAAACAGACTGTGTCTCTTGTGGAAAGTTTCCAGAACAAAATCAGGAGGGACTTGTCTCTCTCAAAAACTGAATGAAAGACTATTTTACAAGTGGTACTAACTTAGAGTTCTGATTTTCTGTCTCTTTACATTGTTTTAGGGAAAAGTAAACTCTTGGTAGGGGGGAAGAGAGTGCTTTTAAAAAGGTTTTAAAAAGGTTTTTTTGTTTGCTCTTTAGTGTGTGTTAATAAATCTAACTGTTTCTACCTTTAAGTTAAGCTTGTTTTGCCTTTCTTCTAATCCTATTCCATAGTAGGAAGATAGACGACTACACTAAATTTAACAAAACAAATCTGGCGAATGTGAAACCACTACATTTTTGGTGTTTCTGCCTGGTTTCGAACTTTAACCCATTACACATATGTTAATTTGTTATGTCAAAAATGAAATGTTTAATAAACTACAGCTTCTATTCAAAATGAAAAGACAGATAAATATGTGCTAAATCAAAAAAGGAGAGGTTTATGTTGACTTTCCTACATACCTTTCCAGACTTCATTGTTGACAACAGCAGACTCTGATTTTTTAATTGGCCTTTTTCCTCATTTTATAACAATTGTTTTCTAATGCTGTTTCACTATCCTCAAAAGATTCTCTCCTACCCAAATCCTCAGCTCTTTTAAGTGCAATTGAAAAGCTGTGTGATGTTCTCATCTGCAATTTTCAATTTCACTAATCAAGTCCTTGCATTTCATACATATTTTAACAGAGGTATTTTGGGAAGGCATTTGTTTCCCCTATTCTTTCCCACTTTTTATCAAGCTGTTCAGAATGTTTTTCATCATCCCTCTTCACTTTTGTTTCCATATTAACAAATGAACCTTTGTTAAGCTGAAGGTTTGTACTGGAGAGAGAGTTGGAATGACGACAAAAGCTTCCCTGTTGTGCTGGCTTTGGCTGGAGTAGAGTTAATTTTCTTCACAGTAGCTAGTATGGGACTATGTTTTGGATTTGTGCTGGAAAGAGTATTGGTAACACAGGGATATGTTTGTTATTGCTAAGCAGTGCTTACAGAGAGCCAAGGCTCTTTCTGCTCCGCACCCCATCCCACCAGTGAGGAGGCTGAGGGTGCACGGTTGAGAGGGGACACAGCTGTGATAGTTGACCTCAACCAATCCAAGGGATATTCCATTCAACATGGCATCATGCTCAGTATATAGAAATGTGGGAAGGAGGAAGAATGGTACGTTTGGCATGATGGCTTTTCTTTCCAAGTGTTCTGATTTAGGAGTGTCCCCCACTACTGAGACTGTCCCAAACCAAAAGCCAATTGCTCATTTCCACCCTACCCCTTTCACTCTCCCTTCCTGCTCCAGGTATGGAGTTGAGAATTGGAGGTACAAAACGGTAAAAATTATGGGTTGAGATATGAACAATTTACTGGAAACAGCAACGAGATAAGAAAATTAACTGTAACAGCAGCAATACTATTAACAAAGGTGTACAAAGAGAGGGTGATTCACATACAAAAACGCTCACCAAATCCCAATAGGATGACACTTTTATCTATTAACCTGTCTTTGTCTCAACCCACAATTTTTTTTACTTTTACCCCTTCTATTCTCTCCCCCTCCCAGTGTGCAGAGGACAAGTGACCAGCTGTGTGGAGATTGGTTGCCAGCTGGCGTTAAACCATGAGACCTGTCCTTCATAATCATCCTTCTGAATAAGGCTAACATCCTGCCCTTTGAGACAGAACTTCTAAAAAACCCATATTTAGTTGTCAGTGGTAAAGGCATTGGTTCTCTTTCATACTGATTGCTTCTCTCAAAAAACCTGCCCATGACTGTCCATGCACTCCACCCTCTTTGCTGTGTTTGCTTCAGGGATCTCAGTAAATGTGTCATAAAGATGGAAGTGTTTTCATCTGTAAATTAAGCTCTCAGATGATTTTAGGATCAGTCATTTGCTAGAAGAAGGGTTCAGAAAGAGAAAGAAAGAAAACAACCAGGTGAGTTGGCACATATTTAAATAAATATGAATAAGAACTATTTATCTCTCTGTAGTGATCTGGTTTAGCACTAGCTATGAATTTCTTTTCTCATTTTGCAATTCCTTACTTATGGTGCTTTTTGTTTCTCTGCTGGGAAGTACAATGTTGTTCTTAATAAAAATGCAGTATTGATTTTACTTAGAAATATATTATACTAATCCATGAATAAAATATTAAACTCTTGTTCCACCATGAAACACGTCAAAACCCTTGTAAAACAAATGATTTTAGATAATATCAATATTTCTGTGACTATTTGTTTAATTAGTACACTACAGCTCTGTAACAGCTGGCCTCTCTTTGCTACCTTAGCAGCAAACAAATCTCTTCTGAATTCAAAATAATCTTCTGCTGTATTTAGAGCATTGCCTTAAGTTGCTATGTAGTTAATCGCTGCATCACTTCACTTTTACATTAGTGTATATTCACTGATTAAGGATTTTCCATCTCTAGGCGGAAATAAAATAGGAAAATAAGCTTGTTACTTGTGGCCGTCTACTCAGGACAGGTGTCAGAGAACTGGGATTTGGAGACTTGTTGAGGTTAAGAAGGACCTCTGAAGATCAACTAGTCCATCCTTACTGCTTAAACAGGGTCTTCTAAGGCAGTTTGATCAGGACTGTACAGTTGTTTTTTCAGTATCTCTGAGGATGGAGACTCCATAACCTCTTTGGGAAATCTGAACCAGTGTTTAATCACTCTTCAATTCTTTTTTTCATATATTGAAATAGAATTTCTTATATTTTAATTTGTGGCTGCTGCCTGTTGTCCTTTAAGTGGTCACTGCTTATAAGAGTCCTTTCCTTTTATTCACTTCATCAGGTATTTAAATTCTTTAATAAGTTCCCTCCTGAATCTTCTTTCCTCCAGGCTGAGGAGTCCTAGCTCTCTCAGCCTTAGCTGCTGTCCCTTAGTCTGCAGAGACCAGATCTGAACAGAGTAATCCAGATAGGAACAGGAATACGTCCATCCATCTGATTTATTTTCCATTTCTGCCAAATTGCATCATCTGCAAACCTGCTTAGGGTGCACTCTATCCCATCACCAAGGTTAATAATGAAGATGTTAAACAGTATTGGCCTTGACATTGACCCCAGGGGTACAACACTGGGGACTGGCTCCAGCTGGACATCATGCCATAGAGCAGGAGCACATCTGCTGCTGCCGAATCTGACACAGCCAAGACCCTAATTTGCGGAATTTACTTCATCTTTATGCATCTTAGATTTACAATACCTGAAAAAGGCTGTAGCTCTTCTTAGGTTTCGGATAAAAAAATGCTATGTAAGAGCTAGGCATTACTTTTAGTCAGGTATTTTTCCCCTTATTATCGGCTATAAGTTGCAGATCACATTTCTCTATTAAAAGATTGCAATACATATTTTTATGACAGAAAGTGACCACTTCCTTGTTTCAAGTCTTTTTCTTAACTGATCTTGGGAAAAACTTTGCACTCAGTTTTCATTTCAGCAGAATCAGCTGTTCAGCTTCAAAGAATCCATATTTTCAATTATTTTTATACCATTAAAAGAAGAGTCCAGATTCAAAGACAAAAATTATTTCAACTCTTAGAAGTAGCGTATTGGCTAAAAGGTGATTCCTTTTTTCATTTGGGAAGAGTAGATTTTTAATCTAGTTTAGTAAGATTTTAGACCAAGTACATCAACCTAATAACTGCTAGCAGTATTATAACTCTATTTTAAGTGTACATATAAAGTATCTACTGTGGCATGTCCTTTATTTTCTTTTAAAATGTAGTGTAATAAAGAATAAGCATATCCTGCATAGAGCAAATTGAGACGTGACAAAGAGTTAAGTATTCTGTAAATGCTTCTGGCATCCTATAAATCATCAAGTAAAGAAAATGCTGACAAATATCAACATCAGTGGAGTATTGATCTACCAAATGCACTTCAGCCTCTCACTAAACAGTATTCCTTAAGCATACAAATTAAGCAGATGAGAGTGGAAAACCAGATCTTTGGTGCCACTAACACATTCAACAGATTTGTAGGAATTTTTGTAATTGTTCTCTCCTGCTCTTTTACGGTTCTCAGATTACTTCACTAGAGGTGATGGAAATCTCTGTAATATTGCCTTTCATGTGCTTCAATATATGCAATATGAAAACAAGTGTTTACTAGCATTCCACTCCATGTGTGTTCAGTGTGTACTGGAAGTAAGACTGGCAGTTAAGAACAGTGCAAGACTGTAGTACAAAGGAAATTTTACACTGGGCTTGTATACTGAATTACATAATCTGGATTCTAACATAACTTTTTATCAGTTTTGGTAGCATGGTTGATTTCATCTGTATTCCCTATAAAAAAGAGCCCCCCTGAGAATGGGTAACATTATGAGACTCTTTTAGCAGGTGACATTTAAATCAGAACATCCAGAGGCAGTATCATAAGCAGATATGTCTTTTTCACCTCTAAAGCCAGGGCTGAATGTTAAATGCAGACAATAATATTTTATTAACATTATCATGGTATTTAAAGAGAGGTTATGAGGCAAACAGGTAACTATTTTTCTACCCTTTCATATTTCCTCTAAGAAATAATTGCTTCTAGGAGTCAGATTATTTCAATTTATTTCCTTCTCGTTGAAGGATTCTTTTGTAGAAGGATTCCTTTGTTAATGTAATGATTTAGGAGTGCTTAAGTTCTATAATTCAGGTCTTGAAATTTTTCAACAAACCAAACAAACGCAAGCATGTAATAATCTAATTTTTGGGCAGAGTGGTATAATGATTTAAAAGCCCACTTCTTCTTTCTATTGTTCTGGTTTTTGTGAGGGTTTTTATTTTCTTTGTTTGTTTTCTTAATTTTACTTTTATTTTTCATTTTGGCAGCATGCTTCTGGTTCTACATAAATTAAGGCAACAATGAAATAAGATCAGTTTGATGTTAATTTTTTGCACACTTTGATAAAGGACTCCATAAATGCATAAAAAGGAATTGACATAAGAATAGGAAATAGCAATGACCATTTTAACTACAGGGTTTTTTTCATTCAACAAACCAAACAATCTCCATACACTAATAATTGGTATTAACATTCGCATTTCATACTGGAAAATGTAGTCTTTAGAATTATTTTATCTTATGAATATACTTTCTGTAAATATATATGCATATGTATATGTGTCTAAGTCTATGCATATGTGCATGCATTTTTTCTGAGAAATAAATGACCTCAGATACAGAACAACAAAAGATTATTATGCATCCTCAGTGTAAGTGGAAGGAATGACTCATGAGAAATATTGCAGACATTTGTTATATAAATAAGTTAGCCTTGTTTAAAGGCTGGCAAGCTCCTACCTCTGGTTCATTTTCATTTATGTTTTACAAGTCATATTATGTATTAATTATTGTATTTTGATCATGCTGCTTGTTAGATAATGCATGAGCATCTCCTCTCAGATCTCAGCTGAAATTTTAAATGCATACTGAAGCACACATGTACAGAGCAGTTCCTCAGAATATGCTTTTAAAATTAAACTCCAGTGAACGATATCATAAAAGTCTACGACTGCAGATCAAAATGTTTTTATAAAATGGGCTTATGTATATAGTGAACCAGTGACCCAGATGACAGTCCTTCCCTTCCCTTCCCTTCCCTTCCCTTCCCTTCCCTTCCCTTCCCCTTTTTTCTTTTATAGAAATAAGCTAAATACTAACTTATTATACAAATTGCATTAGTTATCTTGTGTCTCACTAGTTATTTGCCGATTACTTTTTATAAAATATCAGGTTTTTGAGCATTAAAACTTGTAGCTTCCCATCAGTTGAAACAGCTGACTAGAGACTTCTATTTAGGCAGAAATATTGTAGACAATACATTGCATACCAACTGTCTTGTGTTCGTGTTGACTCTTTATTTCACTTTACATAAGATTTATTTCCCCAGAGATTAATGGGAGGTCCACCTGACACAACCTGTTTTATTTAGAGGTCATCAATACTCCTATTAAAAATCCAGGGAGAATTTTGAGAGTCACATGAGAACTGGCCACCAGCTTAAATGACTATCAATACTGACTTGAGCTCTGCCATGAGATTTTATAAAGGAGACTGAAAGCTTATCTTATTTAAGTCTAGGCTATTCCTCTTCACATCACTGTAGGAATCTGCACAAATTTAGGATAATCCATGGTTACAAAAGAGAAAAAATAAAGCTGGTGTTGTCTGCTAGGCAAGAATGACTGATAGAACAGTAAGTACATAGTTTTAATTTTGAACTTTTTCAAGACTATAACATATTTGTGATTCAAATGTAAGGAAAATCATTGTCCTGAAAGCTCAAGGTGGTTTAAATAGGCCAATATTTGGAAGAAAAAAAAGTAAATGTGTGAGCTAAAGATGGAAAAACCCTGTAAATAACATGGCTGTGTAGAAGGTCATTGTCACATAGGATTTTTTTTAGCTATTGCAGCTTTTCAAGGGAAGGAATAATTAGAAAAAAGGTTTGTGAAATCCACAATATAGTGTTGAGTGCTTTGGTTTTCATCTCTCATCATAATTAGGATGTTGGCTTAACATAATCAGGACTCTAGTTTGGTACTTGCTGCATTCAAACACAACAATAAGATGTTCAGTCTAAAGAAAAACCCACCCCAAAACCTTACAAATTAGATGGAAGATGAAGAAGTAGAACTAGGGTAAAGATAACTGAGAGATTATCAAAGCTGGGAAATATAAAAATGCTGATGTGCTGCACATCACTTCCTGGATCACTGTCAAGGGGACCACAACATAAGTGAGTGTAAAAGGCAGGTCTGAAGAAGGATACTGCGGCAGTTCATCAATACAGAACTTCTTCCTCTGTAGTATTCACTGCCTTCATAGACGAAAAGTACAAGAAGGACCCTTACCTCAGTTAGGTCTCTGAGGAAGCAGGGGCTGCTTTACCTTACCATTTCCTAAAATGATCTTACACTGAATGAAAGAAATATGAAGTCATTAGGAGGAAATGGAACCAAATTAAAACCAATCAAATGAAGAAATCCCCACAAAAAAACAAAATCAAAAAACCCAATCCCAAAATGCAACCAACCCCCTTCAAAGTTGCTTCATATCCTCTTAAAAAAAAATCTCTTAGCAATTGCACAAATTTCTGTGGAGAGTAAGAATCCATCTTCACACCAGCAGCTAGTCAATTTGTGCCTTGAAGCATGATATATTGTTTAACCTTATTATTAATTTTGGCATGCATAGCTACAAATGTTGTTAGTGTTCATATAATTAGCCCACTTCTTTTTAACGTTCAACTAGGGTATTTGACTTGATGGCCTCCTGTGAGGGTGAATTTCACAGGTTGATTATATGCTGCCTAAAGGAACATTTCCTTTTATTGGTTCTAAATTTATTGATTTTTTATGGCAGAGAAGAAAACTGTAGAGTAAAAAACCATTTTATTGGTAAATCTGTAAGGTTGCCCCAGAAAAAAACTAACTAGAATTTTTTTGTTGTTGCAAAAGGGAAGAAAGGAATTCCCAGAGAGTCCTAAATATGATTTCTTAAGTGTTCGTGTGTGTGGGTAAGAGCAGGTAAGGAATTAACACCAGGACAAATACTGAATGACAAAAAAAAAAAAAAACCAGATCCAAAATGCAGCAGAAAGGAGAAATGAAACTACGTGTCAGAGTATTTTGGAAAGAATTAGGATGATGACCTATGCACTGTATCATGCAGAAAACTTAGTTAAAAACAGTCTCTGTTCACTTTAGAGGAAAGAATGGATGGCAAAGATGTCAAATGGAATTAGTAAAACATTGATCACAATTACTGTAGCAGTATGGCTGAAGCAATATTAGATGGAATTTGAGAATTTAAGTTATAGTAGAAAAAACCTAAACAAAATAGAAAAAGTGGAAGAAACTGAATTAAAATTAACAGAATTAAGTCACAAAAAGGAAGTCCTCTAAGACATAGCCAAATCATACAATGATAATGTACTACTTTCAAAATTTCTATGTATGGCTTATAACTAATGTAATGATGAGAACACAAAGAAATACCAAAAAAGGAAAATAAATAAAGGAAAAGAGTTAAGCTGAATAAGTCCAGCTCAAACTCTAAAGGAAAAGAAAAAAAATCAAAGAACGGACACATTTGAAACATCCATACATGAAAATATTTGCCATATGTATAAAAGAGTACCTTGCCAAAAACTTATAAAACCTAACATACCCAGCCCAAGGAAGTTCAGGCTACCTTGTGCTAGATACCTACAGAACAGATTTTTCTCCGAGCTAGCTGCTTAGCATTTGTATTTTAATAAATGGGAGAAACCATTCTGAGCTCGCTTGACCTAGTTTAGAAAACAACCTTACAATATAGCAAACATAATTGCATAACTGCCTCTCTTTTCTTCCCTTAGTTTGAACAGAGGCCATTGGTAAGTAGACCTCTCATGCCTGATGCAGATCACCACCACTGAAGTAATCTCTAGAGCTTCTATAAAAATCAACAGATCACTTTGATACATTTGAAAATGTAAAAAAGAAAATGTTTACTCTCTTTTTGAAGAAAATGTTGAGCAAACACTGTGCCAGTCAGTGATTTTGTGAAGGACTGTGCACAGCCACAGAACAAGCTACACACACATTTTATCTTTCATTGTTTGTCACCTTCTGCATAGGTAGCAGTGCACTAATAGTGAAGGATTACAACTTATAGATCAATTGCAAACTGCTGTTAACATTGTTCAGAGAAGGCTGAGAGATGAATAAGATCCACTGGGCACCAAAATGCTCACTGAAAGTGCAAAAGTGTTGCAATAGCAACAAATCAACTCATCAAAAGGACTTATGAGTAAAACTTCATGCTGTCATGGTTACCCTCCTTCTAAAAGAATTTAGCTCATGTAGCTCTAAAGCGAAGCAAAGACAAAATTTGGTCATGTAAGTATGCCCTAACTAAACAAAAATTTGTGTCACAAAAAAATGATTTGTTCCTCAAAGGTACTGCAGACTTCCAAATAGAAAACCAACAAACGAACAAACCAAAAAAACCAAAAAAAACTGAAATAGAAATGCAGTGGGAATTACTTGTGGATATGGGAGTCCACTTAAAATTACACATTTTAGATGAAGCCTGAAAACATAAGTAAAAGGAGGAAAAGCCATATAGATTTTTGATGTATGGAGAACCCACACAAAGGTCTGAAAGAGGTCCAAGAGTTGCCAGTAGTTGCTTGCAAAGGAGAGATTTCCACATGACCTGACAAATGAAGATTCAACAGTCTTTGGTGAGCAATGGTCTATCATGTAACTTCTATGTTATTAACTCCACAGAAAATACTAACAAAACTTTCCCTGCACCTGTACAAATGTTGCAATAGTTCCCACGACCCCCAAAAAGGTCTTGCAAGGATAGAAAGGATTGGGTGAGATGCTCATGTATTGCAATTACAACCATGCATTTGGGAATGCAGCTTTTAACAAGGAGGAGGAGTATGGAAAAAATACACTTAATCTCTATGCCAGTACTTTTTCCTTGTGTACTGGATAAAAAGTTTGTCTCTGTAGATATCAGGTCAAATTTGCTGCCTATTTGAGTTAAAGCAGAGGTTAAAATATCTCAACTCTTATGGAAGACTTAAAACAAAAATCCCTGAAGTTGTTGATACACAAAATAAAGACAGCATACAATCTGGTTGCGGGGGAGAGCATTACCCCAGGTTGTGTGGAGGTGTGCAGTCATTTAATGACAAACATAATGCATACTATGAGGAAAAAGGTACCCCTTAAGTGGGGTGGTATGCACAGCTATGCACATGCCCCTCACATGCCTCTTTTCTTCTCAGCTTTAGGAAGAAATAAATCATCATCCCTGAAATACCTACAGCGGGAAACGGGCATTTACATAACATAGTATTGTCTCACTTTGTGGTCTCTATAAAAGGTTCTGGAACACCGCGTGGCAACCTTTATTAGGCTTTAAAAAGTACTTCAGAGGCAGAAAAGGAGAAAATATGTATGTTCACAGAAAAAAAAAAAGAGGATAAAAGAAAGGCCATTGTTGAAACAAAAATGTGGTTTCTCAACATGAATATTAATATCTTTTTCAGCTTTCTTCGTGACTTTGAAAAATGTGAGTCCACAAAGCAGTCTGTAACATCATTTATGGAGAAAGTGATTTCATATAAATTTCCTTAAGCAAAACACTAGAAGTAGAAGCAACAAGAAGTCATGTGTCACTTTTTTTTCTGTGAATTTCTATAAAACACATTGTTACATTAGTGGCCTTGGAACTTTATTTTCTGTCTTATTGATAAAAAGATAAAGATTTGACCATCTGGTCTCAAGCAGATCCCTTAAGACTATAAGTGTGTGTTGCATTCTTCCTCCACAATAGCTATGCTAAAAATCAGCATAAAACTAGGAGATAGTTCCCATTGTTCACATAAGTAATTGCTTATTTATTGTCTTCAAAATCTTTCTCCTTACTTATCATTGATTCTCAGTCTTGCTTGCTAATGTTGTTTTCTTCATCTTCCCCAGATTCCCTCCCATTAACGTTATACTGCCTATGTAGCTATTAGCAGACAGCATCTCTCCTCTTCAAAGGTCTCCTGCTCCTCCTGCTTGGGTTTGTACAGGAAGACCAAACCAGCAAAGAAAACTCTGAAAGCGATTTTTTCAACTTTAACCAATCTATTTAAACTAGGAATAATAATGGTTCAGTACCATTTTAAGGCAGATCTTCTGGAATATATTGCAAAGCCTGAGCTGTTTATATGCATGAAGGATTGGGTTTTCATCTAAACAGGAACACTTGTAATGATAAAAACTAGCTAGCTCAGTAAAAAGCAGTATTAAAAGAAAATATATATTTATTAAAATCCCTAATATTTCAGCCTTATTGCTGTATTTTCACAGTAGTAAATCATAGTAAATGGGAAAAATGCCAAGAGAAATTGAGTAGTATTAGAGTATTAAAGGAATACCACACCTGAGTGACTAAGATAAACCAGAAGAGATACAGTAGACCAAAATTAAAGAAAATATTCTAAGGTTGTGCTGCATTATTTAGTATTCAAGCACATATGTCAGAATAATGTTTTTCAGTGTTTAATCAGATCTTATTTTACTTATCTTTTTCTGGCCATCACTGCACATCTCTTTATACTCTGTGTAATGTGGTGACTTCAACCTGTGTCAGAAAGTTTAATGCTCTGCTACACAGCAATAACAACTCATCCATCTTCATTATAAATTATTCTTCTACCTGTCCATTCATAAGGCCTTTCATCCACTTCTGTACAGAATGGTGACACAGAGAGCAAATCAAAACTAAATAGGAGAAAAAATGTTTAAGTGATTTGATTGCAGAGGTTTTGAAAACATCACATTAACTGGTTTGGAGAAGTTTAAGCATTAAGGTTTGGGGAACAGAAGAAGAACTTTGCTTTTCTTGTCTACTTTTTTCTTTTCTTTTTTTCTTTTTTTTTGTCTTTTCCCATTTTGTCTTCAAGAATGAATAATCGATAATGGGAAAAAAAATGACTGAGAAAACATTTCCAAAACCAATAGGTACTTTTCTTTCATTATGTCTTGTAATTCTCAGAGAAGGAAAAAAATGCCCCCACTATTAAAAAAGATATTTTTTGGCAAGCAGATTTTAAAGTGAAGAGATGGATAACCAGCTTTAATATGCCTTTACCTTGCCAAATGGTTGTGTATATAAGAATTCCAGTCTGGTCTTTTCATTTTTACTGAGAGTATGTAGTAATTACTACTCACTAAAGTTATGGTGCCATATGATTCTTTTCATGTAGTTATAAATGTTGAAGTTTATATTTGTGGAATTTTGTCCTTTTAATGATCCTTGACATCTTTCACAATACTAGATCTGACTAACCTGGTAGCAGACAAATTAGCTCATCAGAAAAACATGGTGTAGATGGTATTGATGCAAGACCTTGCAGTGTCTTTTGGAGTGAAGGAATAATTACATCCCATTCTTCCAGAAATCACTATATGTAATTCCAGGTGCTTTCTTTCTGAAAGCGTGAACTAGCAAAGGCTTACTAACTATGCAAGTACTTTTCTCTTCCCTTTGTATAGATGATAAATTTAAGCACCTGGAATCAGAAGTAGAATAGACTCTGGAAAAAAGCACACAGTGTCACACATCAAATGGCATATGCTATAATATGCTATCTGGTAAAGTTAACTCCAAATTACTAAGGATATAATGCAAAAAGTGGAAATATAAAATCCCTTCCACAGGATTCATACAGAGTTGTCTCACACAAGACAGTGCAATAACTTTTCAGATAATAACTAAAAAAAAAAATAAAATACTTTTGATTATATTTAAATTGTAACGGGGCATTTAGATATTCCATATCTCCTAGATAACAGTTCCAGAAAACAACATGTTTCTGTCCCATCCTAATGAAAACACTGTATTTTTAACCTAGAGGTTAAATAAGTGGGTGGTAGCATGACACAGAGATTACAGAAGTCTAATACAAGTCAATGGTGTGTATTGTTTATCTAATTAATTAACATTTTGATTCAAAAATTGGCATCATCTGAAGTGAGATAATAATGCAAAATACATTAGCATGAACAGCAGGAGTTCATAAGGAGTTCAGTTGCCAGCTCCTAAGGGTTGATTGCAGGCAGCATCATTTAGGTGACTTTGGAAAACTACTTAGGTGATTTAAAAATGCATAATAAACTTTTTGAACTCTTACTGTAATTGTGCTCATGTGTGCCAGTATATTTTAAGACATAGTCAGATATATGTCACGTCATATGCAAACAGCCTCTAAGTTTTTTAAAAATGTAATTTCTTTTTAATTAATAACACAAATTAATTAGAAAACTCATTTTTATTGGACAGAAAATACATTAGAATTATATAATTAAAGTGAAAATAAGCTTTATGTTTTCCCCTTGTTAGAAGACAAAACTGCACTGTCATCTTTACTGCAATACCTATAGGAAGAACATATAACTATGCTATTAGTGAACTGTGCAAAATTAAAATTGCACTTTTCTCTGTGTAAACTGTGTTCCCTCCTGCAATAAATCATCAGCACAATACCAATTTAATTTCCTTTCTGAGTACATCCTAATGGGAAAATTGAAGACTAAAAAGAATGGTCTGAGACTTCCCCTCTCCCTTCACATATCAGATGAATGCACATTTGCAAAATAAAAGCCACAGACAGCTTTAATTGTATATTACTTGACAATAGGTAGGAAGTACAAAGACAATGAGCCAAACTCTGCCCCCAGGTTGCCCAGTTCCTTAACAGGAATGCCTCCAAATCGGTAAAATGTTGTGCCAAAGGTTAAGTATTGTTTTTGTGAGGTTTTAGGAGGTGGGGAAACAGTGTTTTTTTCAACGGGTTTGTAACAGGTTCCTGATATACCTGGCTACAGTCCATTCAAAATAATAAACAAGACATTTAGCCAGACACAAATTTTGCAGTGCATGATACAAGTCTACTTACAGATAGATTAAATTGCACGTTCGTTTCAAGCTAGACAATCTCTGATTTAAATAATTAATGGATCAAGCCTTTTAAATAGACAGAATGAAATAATTTCATTAAATTGTAACTTTTTTATTTAATGTAATAGAATATTCTTACAAAACCAATTTAAAATAAATATATATCACTCACCTTTGTCAGCTGAATTACTTTCTTGGGGTTAATTTAGTTATACATTCATGAATTCAGCATAATTTCCCTCTTTTTTTTTTTTAGATTTAACTTTACAAATGATTTAACATTGCAAAGGAAGAGGTTGATGAACCAGTGCATGAGATCAGGTAGTTGGGTCCAGATGATTTACTACTAAGTGCTTATAAAGTGCCGGAAGAAGTTAAAGATGAACTGCAGTGGCTCCCAAAGCAAAAATAACTTTTATGAAGGTAACATTAGTCATAGGATTTGGAAAAGAAGCAAACAGAATTATGTGCCCCCACCTACTGCAAGTAATTTAACCAATTTTCAACACTTAGTACAACATTTCTGCAAGCGTATTTTTAGAGGATTTTTCTCCTGAGACACCTGTCTAAGTTTTCACTGTTGCAAAGCTGAACTAGAATCATTAAGCCACTGTAACATTATACTTATAGAAAATCTGTCAGGAAAAGGGACATTTAACCTTTAAGGAAAACCTGCCTTTACAAGAGCACAAGGATTTCTTGCAGGAATATAATGAGGTACCATGACAGTGGACCAAGAGAAACAAAGTGAGAAGCTTTTCTCCTTCACACCTGCAGAGCGGGCTAACTGTTGCAAACTAAACAAAAGGCTTGATCACTAAATTCTTGTGAGAATCCTTGTCCAATAAATATTGAGTATAGGTGAAAGACCCCAGCCTTATACCCTGCAGTACATAATTCAAACCCAAGAGAAGGGATGAACTGAAAAGAAATGGTGGAGTGAATTTGAATTATACACACAAGTACATAAAGCCATGAAGAGTCATTGAAAACAGGAACAGTCCTTGTAGAAATACTATTAAGGTCATGCGAGGAAAGAAATCTACTGAAAAAATCTTTGAAATACAAACGTCTTCAATGCTCAGGGAAATGAGGATGCAGTTTGGGAAAACTTTCGCTCTGCTCCTTGTTTCCTTCTATTGATGTACAAGATTCCAATGAAATAAAAAAGGAAATAGCATATTACACAGCTTTTCTAACTTTGCTGTTTTACTAGGCTTCTTTTATAGCAAAATAATACCACTAGAAATTTCACTAGCCCTCCTATATAGTAATTTTTTTTTACCTAAATGAAGAGTTATTAATTAGGAACTTGTAAGCAGAATCACGTGGCTCTTCTGCATTAGCTGACAAGGGCTGTGACATAGATGTCATGAGAACAGTGTATATGGGCAAAATTATTAGATGGCTTTTGTGCTTTTTACTCTCTTTTGAGGAAAAGTCCATAATTCTTTCTGGGATAGGAACTTGTGATAAATAGAAATTACTTGCTAAAATGTTGGACTAGCTGTCATAGATAGGATAAATGACAATCTGTAGCAGATACAGATACTGGTTTCTGTTTAAGAATTAACAAGTTCAGTGCTTCTACCCTGCTTGATTATCCCACACACTCACTACATTGTTGTCCTTTACATTGTTTTGTCAGATACAGTAGCGTAGCAAACTGACTTTTGGCCATCAGGGACAATTTGTTTCATCAACTTAAGACAGGCAACTTTGTACCAACGTGAGCTTAATTAAGTTTTCACGTTCTCACACTCATCCCTTATGTCTAGGAATATCCAGAAATCAATCTAGAAATAAGGTGCTGCAAAAACTCAGAGGATGTAAGTTTAGGCATTTTACTATAACTAATTTATACCTTTCAGTTCTTCCATGTGCAGTTTCCACCCATCTTTTCTTCAGCTGAACAGTTATAGGTGTCCTGTGTGGAAATGTATGTCACCGTAAGAAATCAGGATCATTAAAAAAGCTAGATGCTGCAGTAGCTGCAGACTGATAAATACTGATCTCAGCTTTGCAATTAATATGGATGGGGGTGGGTTATGTTCAAGTATCATGCCAACTTTTTATGCCTTAACAAGATTAAATTTTTAACAGATACCATGTGGCTGTGGAGGTGGTGTACCACACCTTACATAATTACTCTATAAAATAAACCAAGGATCGGTTGATTTGTGTTATTTATTTTACATTGATGTTGTTTGCAAGTTAAAGCAATCCCACCATGTTTATGCAAAGCACTGGAAATCCTTATAAGTGGAGGTGCACAGTCAATTATTATGTCTTTGAAAACAATGGGAGACATAAAATTTGGCAAACTGGCAGGTTTAGGGTTTTTGCTATGATCAGAGTAAGCAATTTTACATGCAAATATTATTGTGTTCTGAAGCTAGTCCGTCCCTAGTCCTGCAGAATTCAGTACAAGTGTGCCTAACTCTCAGTTTCTGGATCTAGACCTCAACTAACTAGGTTTTCCCATCAAATATTCGATCTCGTTAATGAGGCTGTTTTACATAGGCATATCACATAATCACACTCTTAAACAGAAAAATGAAAATGCATTTTCTTAATATTTCATCACCTGTGCAATATCCACACACATATTTGCTTTCTCCTGTCTACATTTTAAGAAAAAAAAAAAATCTTTGCATACAAAATTTCAGATCTCCTTCTTTCATCTTCAGGAGATGTGACTGTTGGTATGGTAATGACTTCCCTAAACGTGGTTGCATAAGTAACAAAGTACCAAATGGGGAAAAAAAGTGTACTTTTCGTACTAATTGTTGCTCACCAATTCTCTTTATGTTCATTGCTATATCCTCATTGCATCTACCACCTGCTGCCAAGAGAGTTTTCTTTTAGTCTACCAGGCTATATAAAGTTACACAAGTGTTTGCTTCTTTTATCACTTCCATGCACACTATTGAGGGCAATAAGAGTATTGTCCTGGTGAATAATTTGGTTAATCAGCTTGCATTTCTGCAGCTTAGGTTACTTAATAGTAAAGAAAAGCAAGACAATTGCATCAACCTCCTTCTATGTACTTAGAATGTGTATGTACTATGTCTTAGAATCTTCATAATATGCGAAAATCAATGGTACCTCCATACCATAAAACCACTAAAGCGGTCCACCTTCTTCTAGGAAAAAAAAGGCCTAATGACTTTATTGAAGGGGACCTCTAAATCATTTAACAAAAGAAAAGGAAATACCATAAAAGAGCATTAAAGTTCTTTCAGAAAACAAGAACATAAAAGATATTCTGAACAGGTGGAATGTGCCATGTATCTGCTGGTTCTTGGTTATAATATAGAAGTAACATCATCATAATGAAGAGAGAGTTTCAAAGAAATCATCAAAGAAATTGCAATGGATAAGGTACTGATAATGTTATTTTCTGTTGTTTAGACAGAGGATTCACAGTTACTCTGAGTCACAGAGAGATGAAAATTTTCTGCCTAAGCATTGTTGAGTTTTTGTGGTCTCCATTTTGAAATTTCTGCCCAAGCTTTTCCTTTTTATTGTATAGCCATCTTTAATATTTGAATGGTTTGGCTGAAAATGTCATAAAGTATATAATAAGAATATAAACTGTGCTTCTATTTCATATTATCTATTAGGAATGCTTTCTATCAGGAATTAATGCAGAAAGTAACTCTAGGTGTTTGTTGGTGAGAAACTCAACATGAGCTGGCAGCCCAGAAAGTCAGCTCTGTCCTGGGCTGCATCAAAGGAAGTGTGTCCAGCAGGTCAAGCTAGACTGGGACAAGTGCCTGTAGCGATAGGACAACAATAATGGATTTAAACTGAAAGAGAGAAGGTTTAGATTAGGTATACGGAAGAAATTCTTCACCACTGTAAGAGGGGTGAGGCACTGGAACAGGTTGCTCAAAAAAGTTGTGGATTCCCCGTATCTGGAAATGTTCAAGGCCAGATTGGAGGAGTCTTTAAGCAATACCAGGGGAGCTGGAACTAGATAATGTTTAAGATCATTTCCAACCCAAATCATTCTATGATTTCATGATTCTAATAATTTGTTTTTAAAGGAGCCAAAACCCCACCATCTTTATCTCATTTCTATATATCATAAAGAACTTCTTCTTATGAGAAAAAAAATCTTCTCATAACCACTTCAGTGACACAGGCATGAATTCAGAAAAGCAGTAGACACAAACCTGTATGGTATATCCCGAGGCTCCTATAATGTTGATGACATCGATTCTATATGTAATTCCAGTTTTCTTCTTTTTTTTTCTTTTAATTTTTCCTTATTCTTGAGATGAGCATTCCAAAGCTACATATGTGTCTTACATACTCTATTAACAGAAAATAGTTTTCTCTATTTAATTGTAATTTAAGCAAATGTTGACATTAAAGACAGGACAAAATACTATCCTGAGAAAATCTTTGAAAATACTGGGTTCTTCAGCAGAGAAATAAACTCAGAAAACCATTTTTTGGCCACACAAAGTACACATTGCTGTCATTGTTCTTATTGAAGCAAGATGGTGTTTCAATTTTTTTTCCACACTGAGTATATTTTAGAATAGTGAAGCACTGTAAATTGTGTAGTCTGTATCTGTGATTGTCATATAGTTGAAATGCATCTTCCCTGAAGTTACTCTTGTAAATGTAGTGTAATTACACCTGAACTAAGTTTAAAATGGCATCAGTGCAGACATTCAGGACATTATCCATAGGAAAAAAACAAGTGCTAAATCTCTTCTACCTTAATCATAACTGCTTTGAGATTCTTTAGGCAGAGGGTTCATTGCTCAGATATCTCATTATTTTAGCTGCTTTCATTTTATTGCATATGAAGATACCACCTCTGGATTTGGAAATTCCTGAGCTATGAACTCTTGCAGGCTGGGACAACATAATGGAGGGATGTTGCTGTAAGCTTGTCCTATCCTGCTAGACCTGTGTTATCAGTCCCTGCTGGAGATAGTGGCCTAAATAGATTTTTAGTCCAATTTAGCATAGACATTTCTAATTTTTTTTCAATTCCAGCATGTTCAGAACACACTCTCACTCCACCGCTTCCCCCAGCACTCCACATCATCACTTCTTGTTTTAATCTATATAAGAAACAAATTGGGTAAGTTTTCTCTGGAGCCTGAGTGGGTAGAAACTTACCCAGTAACATTCAGTAAAATCCCTGTTTTCTCTGAAGAAAAAATATCCCAAATGTAAAGACGAGGGGTTTGTAGACTTACGTCTTATTACAAAAGGTTCTGATTTATTCAGCAATCACTGCTTAGCTTTCTGTGATTTTTACCAAATGACAGACAACTGAACATTAGATCTATAGTTTTGTTATAGATTACAGTTTGTCTCAGATTTGGCAGTTTATACAAGTCTCTATATCAATGATACTGTGAGCAGTTACCATTTTTTCCTTGCTTGCATTGTGTTTTGATAGCCTGACGTTTGTTCTCTTCAAATACGTGAGCTATGAGCCTGTCTTGCTGCTTGTTCTACTTCAGTTTATACCAGTTAAAATCAAGTTTGATACCTCTAACGCACTTGAAAAGTATTTTCCTTTTTACTATCCTCCCGTGTATTATTTTTTCATAATATCAAAGAACTCCTACTTTCCAAATATCTGTGAGGTTTGGTGGGGGTTTTTTTGGTTGATTTTTTTTGTTGTTGTTTTGGTTGGTTTTTTTGTTGGGTTTTTCTGTTGGGGTTTTTTGGGTTTTTTGTGTGTGTCCCTTGCATTATTTCTGGCGCAGTTTTCCTATTCTTCTCCAGCCATCCATAATTTCACAGCTCAAGGTCAGTCCCAAAGGAAAGTGTGCATTCCTGATCTCACGGTAGACAAATTCATATGCAGAAAGTTGTGTAAATAAGAGGAGAAAAATGCTATAAATATTCAGCTCGCCAGTCAAACTTTTTTTATTTCCACAATACTATTTGACAATGGCATACAATCTTTTTGAGTATGAAAAATTTCTGATCTCAGAATGAGACATGCAAGTCCTTTATGTTTACTGCTTCAGTAGAAGTATAGTAGTTAAAAGTAGTTGGCAATTTCCTATAAATCAAAACTTTTGTTTTCTCCTCTGTTTGTAGAAACACATAAATTTTGACAAGAAATACCACTGGTAAATAGTTTTAAATAACAGGCTGAAATTTCTCTTTGCATCTGTAAAAAGAAATATTCCACGAGGACAGGACTGCTCCATTCCTTTTTTCATTTTTTTTCCCCTTTCTTCTCTTGTTTTGTTCTCTTGGTAGATTTTTGCTTATTTTAAGGACTAGGTCACTGAAAAAGTAAACACATACTTATCTCATCTAATGTGAACTAGATTTTCCAACTTTCTTCTATGTTTCATACAATATGAAAAGTTAATATATAGAAATCTATCAAATTCCAATTACAGAATTGCTTGCAGTTGTGCCAAGGTGCTGTAAAAAATGCCACAAGAAACCTCAAAAGCTCAAGAGAAACTTTTTCTCCAAAATTTTCATACAAAGGAAGTTAGAGCAGAATTAGTTAAATGTAGATTTTTATTAATTTAACATGTTTCAGCACAAGACAAAATTTGCTTTATATAGTATTGCCAGTTCTCGTTTCTTGTTAGTAGGCAATAAGGAGAAACCACTGAAATGCATTCCTAATAAGCACTTTTTTTGTCTTCTACTACCCTCCAGTGTGAAAATCACCCTGCTGTTTTTTGCTTGCTCTATCACATACGCATTTCTCTTGATTATTTCTTATATTTGCTGATTAAAAGGTTACCATTAAAAGAGACCATGTGATCAGGAAGTAAACAGCAAATTATCTAACCTATTCAATTATACCCATGAAGACTATTTTTAGCAATTTAAAATCTCAGTGTTTGTATCACTAATGTAATTTTAAAATAAAATAATTGAAGTACTTTGAACACAATGGCACAGTGTGAGAAGCACAAGCTTGAATTCCAAAGTATTGTTCCAAACACAAGTACCAGACTGAAGTCAAAACCCAGTATTTATCATTTAAAAAAGCAGTTTTAAGGGATAAGTATTTCTCCAAAATAATATATGTTTCATCAGTAAATTTAGACAACAATTCATAAAGATATTTAAGCAATCAAATACTGCAAAATTATTTTAATCTGTTCAGCAGGAGCTGCTCAAGTGGATAAAACTATTCATATGTTTAACTATCTCATTGAATTGGAGCATAAACTTCAATTTGAAATGCCAATAATTTGGGTTAGTAACAGTTTAGAATTTGTAGAAGATTGTTGGGTTGTTACCATAAAGTAAGGTATTTAGATGTTGCCATGACAAATAAAAAAAAATCATGGATTTCAAAAGAGATTTGTAACATATTCTCACACTCTCAAAAAATATGTATCTGGTCTCCAGGTTTCCTTTAGGGTCATGAAGCCATTTTCGGATATGTCATAAGAAATGTAGAATGTAACACATCAAGCAAGCACATCCAGTGAGCACTACTCATTGGCTTTTGCTCTGTGTACATGGTTATTAAACACAGCCAAAAGTGAAAGATGCTTTGAATACCAATATTTATATATTATCAGGAAAGTCATCTTTTGGGAACTGTTTCAGTATAGTGACAGAAAACAATAACACTCTGTAAGGTAACCTTCTTGAGGAGGAAGATGAAGAGAAGTATACAACTATCAAATGTCCTGAAAAATATGACAATATTTTCATTTATATTGCCTCTAATGATGATGGAGTACTGATGGAAAGTAGGAAAGGCAGGCAACACACAAGTAAAAAATTTTATTTGTTTAAAGTCCTGGGCTGAAAATATGAGAAATGCTTCAGAGAAATGCTAAGCAGCCAGATCAAGGTGATTTGTGAAACTCCCAAGAAATCATGTGATTTGTGACTGTAGATTTAAAACCAATATGATCACTTTAAATGGTAGATTTAAAACATATGTGGGAGAGTTAGAAATTATGAGGAGGCTGGTCACAATAAAATGGTCTGTATGACTAGCATGCTCAGAAGACCATTGCTATTGCCCTAATTTTACCTCTTCATCTATTTTGTATCAGGGGAAAGCCTATCCATATTTGAAGGATTTATAACTTGCAATGTCTTCAGAGCACTGTCCATGTATAAATAAAGCCTTACAATCAGCTGTCTTTTGTTATTTTTTAAATTATTTATTTTTTATTCAGCTGCAGAGCAAAGTAAGATTTTTCCTTGCTCACAGTGGTTGTTGCTTTAAATGGAAATTCCACCATGATTAAAAAGTCAAGCCTTCACTTCTAACAAGAAAATCATTAAAAATCTGCAATAATATTTCAACTGAAATACCTCTGTTGAAAGGACTGTGATACTGTGATTAAAAATTATTCACAAAAATGCTACTGAATAGGTAGGGTTCAGCCGCTGTGGGGATTTTTGCAGTACACAAAAATCTTTCATCTTTCCCACACCATGGCTAAAAAGCCTGAGATAATAATAATAAAAAAACCAACAAAACAAAACAAAGCAAAACAATAAAAAACCCACAAAAACACACACACAAAAAAACCCCAAAAACCCCCCAAAAAACCAAAAAACCACCTTAGATTGAGGGTTGCAGTTTAATCCCAATCAGCAACTAAGCTTCCCAAGCCTCTCACTCACAGTGGAATGGGGAGAGATCAGGAGAGGAAAAGTGTGTTGAGATAAAGACAGTTTAATGGGAAAAGCAATAGCTGCACATGAAAATAAAGAAAAACAAGAATTTCCTTCACAACTTCCCATGCACAGGCAAGTGTTCAGCCATCCCCAGGAAAGTATCTCCATCATGCGTCACAATGACTTGGGAATACAAATGCCATTATGCCAAATCCATCCCCCCTTTCCTTCTTCTTCTCCCTCTTTATATGCTGAGTATGATGTCATATAGTACGGAATGTCCCTTTAGTCATCTAGGGTCAGCTGTGTCCCTTCTCCATTCCCTGTGCATCCCTAGCTTCCTCACTGGTAGGGTGAGCTGAGAAGCAGAAAAAGTCTCAGCTGCTGCTCAGCAGTAAAGAAAAAATAGCTGAATTATGAACACTGTTTCCAGCACAGCCCCATGCTACTGTGAAGAAAGTTATCACTACCTCAGCCAACCAGAACACTAATTTAAATTCTGATAACTTCATCCTCTAATGTTTTCTGATTCTACTTCCATAGCAACAATTAGTTTGTCTTTATAAGGCAGAAAAAATCTTTCATTCAATCAGTTCTTGGCAGAAAGCACACTTGTGCAAATGACCACACATTCTACAACCCCTGCAGGTATTGTTCATTATTAGCTGAACATGAACACTGCAACTGATATTTTGCGTTTCCATTTTTCTGTAGTGATTTCAAAATGACCCCATCATGCACTGACCAACCTGTGCTGCTGGCCACCCTCAGCAGCCCCAAGCCACCGTACAGCAGTGCCAGGACCAGAAGTAGATCATATGTTAGATCTTTTCTCCAGTGTGACTACCAACAGCATGGGGAGGCAAGTGTGTTTTACTTCCATGATGTGTGCGGTGTGCAAGTACTCCCTGCTGCTCCACCGAGTGTGTAACATCATTGGAGGAACCAGAGGAGTGCAATGCACAGCAAAGTGTGTAACGCTGCAAGGCAGGGCAGCGCTGAAATAGAGCTCACAGCTGTGTCAGTGATGCACTTCCTGCCTTAAAGGCCATACTATTTGTATCAAAGGCAAAGCAAATCTGCATGAAACAAAACATGAAACCATCACTGCATAGTGGTCACAAACACTCTGCTCGCTTAGACTCTGTCTGTGTTTTAATTTAAGGTCATCTCACAAATCAAAGCAGCCACAATAGTGTAGGATTCTTCCTACTGGAAAAAGATGTTGCACAACATTACACAAGGCACTACTGCCCTGCCTCATGTCTTCAGAGCTCATTCCCCAATCTCTTGCATAGTGTGAGTGAATAGAGAAGGAGATAACCAAGCCCTCAAATCAGCAAACATTTCTAGTGAAAAGGTTTCCTCTCCAGTCCTTTAGAGAACAAGCATCCCTGTCATACCGGCATCCTTCCCATTAGTTAAGGTTCTTGGAGGCTGTAAAAGATAGACTATTGTCCACTGCTTCTTTACTTCAGCTGATGATGTGCTATACAATTACACATTAAAAAAAAACAAACAAAAAACATGCTTTAATCACTTGCTATATAATAGTCATGAAAGTAAAAAATTGGGGATGGAACTGCCTAATATGATGGCTTTCTCTGTTTCAATTCTTTCAAATATTTGAAGGCATAAAGGTCTTGAAGACCTTCCCATTTTGCATCAGGTCAGCTCTAAGGCTTTTTACCATGACCAAACCTCTTTCTTTGCGTGACAAACTTCATCATTGCCAAAAAACATGGCTGAATTTCTCTTCTGTCTTGCACTTGAGCCATCAAAACTGTCATGTTCTAATGGGGAAGAAAAAGTTATGTATTCGAAATTGACATTTCCTATTCAGAAAAGTCAAAAGTATTTTCACTGAACTGCTGTATCTAGCTCTGGTTTCCAGTGCTATATTTTTGTTTATAAAATATTAATTTAAAGTGTATGATAGTATTTTCTTTATATTAGCAGGTTTGAGTTTTAATTCTCTAGGCTTGTCAAGGGACGTGATTTAGTTTTCCATTTCCTACAGTTCTGTGTGAGTGAGTCTCATTAAATGGAATAGCTGTTCTGCATGCAAATCAGAGAAAACAGTTTTGGTGAACTGTTCTAGCTTATTTTAAGTTGAATACACAACCATGCCTGCTAAACACTGTTGTCTGTGCAAGGTGTTGAGGGATACACCTGGTGCTGGTAGCTCCGTTTGCACGATGAAAATTGAGATGCAGATTGAGCTCTGGATGGGAGCTCTAGACAAGCAGCTGTGCAATGTCAACACTTTGTTTAGCAAAGGGCGCAAACACAGGTGATGGCAGCCAGGTGGATGGACGCTTGGAGACTCAGCAGGAATGGTGTAATCTGCAGGAAGAGCAACAATTTTCTGTGGGCACACCATGGGGGTATAAAAGCCCGGCAGCTGCTTTGTTGGTACAAAACAGCTGGGGCTGTTTCTGTGTTGATGTGCCATGAATGAATTGCTTTATGGAACTGGATATCTGAGAACTCTGTTATGGGAAACCTGGGGTGGATCCAGTAAGGAAACCTGGTCTGGCTGTGTGAGTGAGGTGTGTGGGGAGCCAGGCAGGGCACCTGTCAGTCACTGGAGCTACCCAGTGTGAAGGGGCTGTGGTCCCAACTGTGAAAGTCTCTGGCCTTCGAGACTCACTGCCCAGGAGTCTCACCAAGGGTCAAACTGGGAAGTTTCCTTAAAGTATTCCCCGTGTCCGTGTTGCATGTCTTTTGTTACATATTTTTATGAAGTGTTACCTAGTCTTTTCTATCATTTTGCACAAATTATAAGATGCTTATCACTCCCTGATTTTTTTTGCATAGGAAAAATACAAATAATTCCCATCTGGTATCTGTGAGCTAAGTCCCTATGATCTTTAAATTACTCTTATCTTGGAATCTCAGAAGATCTTGTCCAACCCTTCAACAATGTCTGTCCAGAATATTTTTTTCCCTACTGTCTTGTATTGTCATGAATATATGAATGTGGAGCAGAGGGTTGTGAGGAAACAGAAGAAGGAGCAGGGTTAGGGGAGTTCTTCACCACAATAAACTATTTCTTTCTCAAAGCTAGACTGTTTGGGAAGATCTTCATACTTATCAGAAAGCATTGGCATCAACCATCTAAGCTGATCAGAGGTAAGGTTTGCTGTTGGCTCACTATGCCATCCTGTTCCTTGTGGGCACACTCCTGAGGTGAAAAGCTACAGCTGCATATTTTTAGCTTCTGTGTGCTCGAAGTACTCCTCTGAAGAAATTCTGAAAAAGGTTATTTTCCTTAAGTTTTGATGCATGCACTGTTTTACTTAATTTAATAGAACTGCTCTGACTTAGAGGTCATATCAAATAACATTAAAAAACATACAGCAAATGAGTAGAAGAAATTTGAACTGCCTCCAGATTATTTTCCCTTGTGATATCTTATTGCTTTTCCCACAATTACAGTGATCAAGTTGCCTCTACTCTGCAAGTGAAAAATGTGTTTTCTTTTACTATTGCTTAAATCATTTTGGGAGGCTTTTATAATACAAAATTATACTACAAAATGACTGATCTGTGCGACAGCTCCTGAAACCTTGAGATTTGGTGGGACTTGCTATGTTGTAATATTCAGAATACTATTTCATGATCCTGCACTCAACAAACCATCAATCATTGTGAGTAATACATAATTATGTATTGCTTAAGAGAAAGGGTTTTTTATCCTCAAGGTAACGTATAATACAAGTAATTACTAGGGGTATGACATTTAAATAGAAATGCTGTCTTAGATTAAAAAAATCTACTGTAAAATAAGTAGAAATTATAAAAACAAAGCAGAAGCAAAACTAAGTAGCAGTTAAATATCAGCAAAGAATATGTTTAATACCACTACAAGCAGAATGTCACAAGGTGAACAAAGCTAAGCAACATGTTTATCACTCTTCCCATAGGAACAAGAATAAGGTAGAAAATCTGACACTGCACGGCTTTTATTATGTAGATGATAAAACTCATTCTGTTGCTCTAGTGGTGGATATGAGACATGAATTATTCCAGCAAAATGTCTGTCTGTATGACGCTGGAATGTAGATTTTGCATAACTCTGTGTTTCCTGCCCTCACACTGGCCCTGAGGCGTTTTTCTATGGTCAAGAGCAAAAAGATTTAAGAAACAGCAGTACACAATATACTCACCTCTGCTGCAGCAGTGTTAGTGCCAACCAAAATATAAGTCATAAAAATTCAAAGGAGTCTTAAGGTTGTAAAAGAAAGAAGTTTAAGGATGTTCTCTTCAAAGCTGAACCTGGCTATAAAAAATAATTTTGTTTACCTCACCTTCAGTCTAAACAATGGGTTGAAAAGCAGTGGAAGAGCATCCAGGTTTGGTTTTGCAATATCAAGCATGATGTCACTCAGGACACAACTTTTTGCGAGGCATTTACAGACTGCTCTTGACACTGCTGACCGAGTCTGAGAGTTGCAAAGGGGCCTCAGGGACTTGATAATATACAGAGAACTGCAATTCAGACACCTTCATTCAGGAAGTTGAATGTCACTTTCAGCATCTGATTATCCTAGAATCATAGAAAGGCTTGGAGAGGAAAGGACCTTAAATATCATCTATTTCCAACCCCCTGCTGTGGGCAGGGACACCTCCCACTAGATCAGGTTGCTTAGGCCCCCATCCAACCTGGCCATGAACACTTGCAGTGATGTGGCATAAACAGATTCTCTGCGAAACCTCTTCCCGTGTCTCGCAACCCTCAATATAACTTTTTGTTGATATCTAATTTAAACTTACTATCTCTCAGTTTGAAGCCCTTCCCCCCTGTCCTGTCACTAAACACCATCATAAAAATTCTTTCCCCACCTTTCTTGTGCTTCCTTTAGGTACTGGAAGGTCAAAATCATATAGGAGGGGCGAAAAGGGGGCTGAAGCCGTCTCTGATATACTCCAAGACATTTTTACACTTGTATTGGGTTGCTCCAGTGGAGTAAGAATCCATTCATACAATAATATGTTGACTCCATAAAATGTAACTTACACTAGAAGTTAACAATTTGCTCTTCAGAATAAACTCACACTTCTAAACTCTTTTTTCCAGGCAAAACAACACTAAGATTTACAAAAATTTCTCACTTAACAGTTAAGCTCATTCTTGTTTTCTGTAAACCAGCACCTACAAAAAGAAATGGTAACATGGATAAATTACCTAACTCACAGATATCAATGAAAGACTGGAGGACAAAGGATGTACTCTTTTTGGAGGTAAAATTATTGTATTCAATAAATTCATCTTCATGTTCCGTTCAACATGCGATTCAGGGCAAGAAACAAGGCATTTTGCAAGGTGTGGACCACTTCGTTTCTTTGTAATCTTTCACTTTCCTCTACTAGCTAGGAAATAGCTAGCTCTTGGAACCTGTTGATACCAATACAGTGCTAAAAGTGTTTCTTGAACTTAGCTGTAGATAAACTTCACCTTTGCATCTACTGTATTGCCCACAAAGATGCAAAATATTTTCTTCTTTTTTTTTTTCTCCTGAAAATAAGACATATCTTCTTTTTTTATAATTAATTTTAACTTTTTTTTTTTTTCATTTTATTACAGTGTGTTTTGTTTGGTAGTTTGGGGGTGTTTTTGTCTTATTGGAGCAGACCATTAGGTAAAGTGAAATAAGAAGTGAAACAAAATTATACCATACCAATTAATACCCAAACCCCCGTATCTGGAAATATTTATCTGGTAACATTTTATTGGTAAATCTTACAAGTGCGAGGTTTATATCTTTCTTTTATCTTACTTTCTTCTATCCTTTCCTATAAGAGACCTCCTGCCGCTACTTATCCTTGAATTGTGGTATCTGAGGGGTACAGTCTTATGAGAAAATAGTAGTGATGAAATAAGGATTGTGAACTGTGTTTGAAGGCTATGAAAAACACAGAAGAGCTACTCTTTCTGACTGAAAGCCATTATGAGTTTATCGTCTTTCTTTATAAACAAGAATTTGTGAACTGATCCTCTTTTTCATCAGACAAACCCACAGCAGATGTTAACAGAAAGTAAGTTAAGGGGAATTGGCCTCTAGTCATAAATTCCACAGTGAATAATTCAGAAAAATAACTTTGAAATTATAAGTCATATAAACTAGTCACCTTCCTGTAGTCTTTCTTCTAATTTAGGAAATGAGCCTGCAAATCTAAGTTTAAAAAAATTTATATTTATTCTGTTATTGTGGATCAGAGAGATCTTTAAGAAAAGGGTTAATACAGGAGGACATAAAACTTCTTAGTGGAATAATGAATGCTTGCTTATTTTCTCCACTGAACATCTATTTTCAAAATGGCATCTTCTTGAAAGAACATTAAAAATTTTGTTACTGACCTACTTTTTCTGCATCTTTATGCACCTTTATGCACAAAAATACGACTTCACTTCTTTCCATTTCTGCCTGACTCCTCCCCCTTCTCCTTCCACCTTTCTTTAATAAAATTATTGCAGCAAAGAAATAACAAACTCTTTCAATCTAAAATAGCATTTTTAATGAAATATAATTTTAAAAAAAGTTTTGTTTTGTCTTGTTTTTCCTTCAGCCTTTTCCTATTCAGATAACTAGAAGGAAAATTGAGAACTTTTCAATAACATTGGAATTCTCTCTGAAATGCAGAAAAAACACCTTCAACCTTCACAAAATGTCCCACAATGACTTAAAGTAGTAAACACCTTTTACTCAGTCATGGCTCATGTGGCTGTACCCACCACCAACAGTGGCAGGAAAAAAGCAGAAGAGTCATGCCAGAGTCCCTTTAGCTGCAGAGGATGCAGTAAGGAGCTCCTCAAGTTTGACATTACTGAGTCACAGCTGGTGGTTTGCCATTTTGAATGCCATTCCAAAACTGAGCCCCTCAGAGCCCTGGCCATTGTCTGCTGGTGAAACATTCCTGCTGTTCCCGTTTCTCTCAGTTCACAAAAATGTCTATGTGCCGGATGCATGAAAATTTTGTCCTGTGGGGAAACCTTATCAATTTTTAGTAGGGTGAAGGAAGCAGTGAAAACAGCAAAAGCAGCCCTCCAACTACCTGCACCTTTATATCTACCTAAATCAGCAATTTCTGTGTACACATATGATGTTTCTAATGTTAACAAGCACTTAAATACACCACAAAACAGATGATAAACATTAACACAGTTCCATTATAGTTGCTGTGCAATATAGCACAAAACTAGTATTAATTCTGCCACAATTCCATTTTGCCTTTAAAGACTGGTTAACAGGTTGCAGTAAAAAAGCCACAGTGTTTTGATGTTTGCTGATAAAAAAAATGCAGTCAGCTGAAAGGTTCTGGCTTTTCTTCTCTGAAATTAAAGACCAAGTAAAACAAAGCCAAAAAAATATCAACACTCAGTTGAAAGTAGCACCCAGATGTCAAAGGAGATGCACTTGGAATTTATTTAAGATAAGCAGAGAGCCTGGCTTGTTTCCACAGGAAAAAGAAGCAGCAAATATTTCAGAAAGTTGGTCAGAGCCATTACTTTACCTGTAAAAATTTTATCATGGTTGTATTAAAAACTGCTTGATCCTTCCCTTATTAATCAAAGGTAAATCCAAAGCAAATTTTTGTACTTTTTTCAGGCAACCTAAGTTTCAATGACTTGGCTAATTTATCAATCTGCAGAGTTCTCTGCTTTTGGGACAGGAAGAGAGTCATCATTATTTCATAATTACAAAAATCTAGTTCAGCACATGAACGTTAAAGGACAGTCATAGATGAGAGAAGAAGAAAGGAAGCAAGGCATTTGGAGACACTTGTTGCAACACATGCAAGGCAAATTTACAAAAAGAAACTCTTTAAAAGAAGACAACAGGAAAACAATGACCAATTCAATAAACTTCTTTTAAGAATGGCTAAGAAAACATTAATGCAGGAATTACAAAACATACAGCTGAATTTAAAGAGAATGAATTATGTATTTTGACAAAAATCATTGATTGAGAGATCTAGTCATATGCATAGACATGAAGTTAATTAAATGTGTTCATTTTTTTTTTTTTATTCCACCTACCCTTGTCATACATACCCAAAAAATCAACTTTGCACAAGTATCCTACTTTGTTTAGTACAAAATGAGACACAACTCAAGACATCTTTAAAGTTCTGTAGAATATAGAAATCATCTTATGTTAAATTGTTTGGTATCATCAGGAATCTATTTTATGGATTTCTGTGTTAGCATATATTCCTGTAGGAGCCAGTAAATGCCAAATACTCAGCACTTCTTCATTGGTGGTCAGCAAGTTTGACAATTATTCCCATATCTCAAGAGTATAGTGCAAATCCGTGTCACAATGGAAGACTTTAGTTTTCATGACTGAATCCCTAGTTTATGGGATTTGTACTGTTGCATATAACTATTGGTATTGAGTAGCTTTTCTCATGACTACAGGATTTCTATTATGGGTGTCATCTTTAGAACAGTATCTTGAAATTCTGTGATATTTTCTTTTCATACAGAGTTGTACTGAGCTACTGAGCTGTGAAGGAGATGAATGCAGTGATTTAATTGTGATCCACCTGGTCAGTGCCTGGGATCAAACCCAAACTATGTCTGCCGTCATTTCAGTCTGACAGGAAAGTCAGCTGGGCATACCCATCCACCTTTCCCGCTTTCCATCAGATTGATTGTAGGAGGTAGTTCAGGGGTGAGTTGCAGCTAGGAATGCTTTCTGGAGTAGACATATTTGTGAGTGACCCTATACTCACATTTCTGAGGAGAAAAAAGGTTTCAACTAAAATAATGTCCCCTTTTTTGAGCGAGATGTCTGAAGAGTCTGGTCAAAATTTCTCTTTTCTTGGAGTCTGAATGGGACATTTGGTGCAATATTTGAGGCTAAGCAAGGCTACTGAGCTGCTCTTATAGCTATTGCCATTGAGAATCAGAAGAGTGCTTTTCCTGGTGCATCAATCTGGGGTGAATAGGCCATACATGTCTGTCTAAAGAGGGCATCACTCCCTTACATTTCCCCTGGAGACGTGGACACTTCTTCCTTTTCCCTTTTCCAACCATCGTGTCACCCTTGTTTTTTAGAGTATTGCACCCATTCTCAGGCAGTAAACAGTGGGGACAGAGACCACAGGGATGCAGGGATTCTTCTGTGGTAGTAGGCCTCTGCTAAGGCAGAAGCTCATCCGGAGTTTGTATTCAATACCTGAGAAAGTACAAGCAGCTTTATTTCCCTCTGTGGCCTGGAACACCTATAGTTGCATTTACATGGTGGAGGGGAATTTAAAATTGTATCTGTTCATTGGTGATAATTAGTGACTCTGGAATGATTTGACATGGAAGGTAAGACAGCCCACCTGCAGAAAGGGTTAAACTGTCTGGAAGCAGAGATGCCAGGGACAGAACATATTTCTTACAAGGAAGTGAATCCCCCTTGGTGATGAGATCAGAAAGATCCTCCATATGGACTTCTGGCCATCCAGGAATGCCAGCACTCTGAGGCCCAGGCTCAGGAGGCACCTCCAGTCAGCAGAGAGGCTGGGGGATATACTAGAGGCTGGGTTAAAATGCCCCATACTACCTCTCAGAACTCATACTGGTATAGTTTTATTTAAGGAATTGGCTCATAACACATCTTTGCAGGGTCCTCATAGAATTGTTCAGAGTCATAGGATTCTTTCCAATACATCATTATTTTACTTTATTTTGCTTATATTTAAACAGAAAAAAAAGTTGCTTAATTGTCCTCAAGAGATAAAATTAAAATTCCTCAACCACAGAGTACATACAATTTTTTCCCATTATGTTCCTTAGTATAAAGTTCCCATCAGGACCAATGCTTTTTCCCCTGCCAGGTATCCCATACTGCACCTTCCACCTACCCACCCTGCTGGCACCTCAAGAGTTCACATTCCTTGTGCTCTTCTACTGAAGCAAGGGAGCAGCCAGACCCTGATTATGCTTCCTCCCTTGGCTGCAGCTGGGGGTTGTGCACTCTTCGCTATCTTTTACCATAAGGATAAATCAAAATCACATTTATTAACACCTGATGAAAGGGAGGAAAGACAAATGTGACTGTAACACCCTGAAACCTCTTTCTAACTTTCTACTTTCCATTAGTGATGACAAACTAATCAAAACAGATCAAAACCAAACCAAAATCCCAAGGTATCCAGATTGCCACAAAGTCCATAGAAAGAAATTAATACTTTTGGAAAGCATATAAAAATGCTTGTCCATTATTTTCTGGTCCTTTTATCTCTATTATAAGAGGAGATACTTTTAGTTCAATCAGAAGATGGGCACAAATTTAATATCAGGAACTATGTTCTGTCATTGTAATATTTTATAGTGCAGATAGTCTGAATAATTACACTGGTTGTTAGTACCTGGACATTTTTCTTTGGGATGTAATGGAGTAAGCTGAAGCATATATTTTATTACTTTTTATAAAATCTAAGAAACAAAGCAGAAAAAAATCTGTATTTCCCAAGCAGTAAAATCAAGTAAAATATATAAATATAACACAAAACTATACCAAACATTTGCTTTAATCACAAGGCAAAATTTTTAAAGAATAAAAAAAATCACATTTCAATCACATTGAAAAAGGGCTTTCGGAGGCTGTATCTTGTCAGAATGTGTTACTTGAGAGAATAGGAAACAGTACTTTGGGAAAAAAACCCTGACCTGAATCTAAAGTTCATTCAATAAAATACGTTCAGTCTCCAAAACAGCTGAAATAAGAAAAGCTTCAAAAATAACAAGCAAATGATTCATATCCAGGGAAATGAGAGCTTGGTGGTCTGGGTTTTTTTTTTCCTTTTTTTGATAAAGGCGCAAGTGGGAATTGCAGCCAGCACTTTACACTTCTGTTTCAACTTTGCTACAGACGTTCTTGTGATACTGAGGAAATCTCTTAGGTATGCAGTTCATCAGCATGTATTTCTTTGGTCAACCACAGAAATGTTGCAGACTAGTTACTTCTGGAAATATGGTGCAACTGAAAAACAGAATTTCTTTTATTCGGTCCGAAGCAAAGTTAGGAGTGGGTTTGAGATACAAAGAAAATATTGAAAGCTTTTCATTTTGTGAAGGAGAATTTTTCTTTTTCTCTTAATCTTTGCTTGCAAAAATAAAAAAATATCCTAAAAATTGACAGACATTTCAACAAGCTAAAATAAGGAAAAACCTTTGAGAGATTGATGCTGAGCATTAGAAATGCAATTAAAAAAACACTTCACCCCATCACCCTCGAGGATCAAACAAGTTAGTCCAGTGTGCCATGAACCACAGAAAGTGCAATCTTCCCTTCAGGGAATTTATAATTTAAAACTAGAGACTATAAATTGCAGTTTTATGATGTGTTTTTTATTGTTTCTCTCAATCTGAGGACCCCCAGCTGAAGACCAAGATCTCAATTTCCCTTGGGACTTTGTAAACAAGAACAAAGCTGTGACGGGTATAATTCAACCCATTTCAACTGTGCAGGCTGTTGAAAACACAACCATTTCCCTATCTCATTAGTAACATGCCTTTCTCCTGAGGCATAGATATCTATGGACCAAGGAATCTCTGAAATGCAGAGTACAACCAATTCCCTTTTGCAGCCCAGGGCACCTCCAGTTGGGGCAGCACTGGGATAGTGTGAGGGCACTCCAGTCATCACAAGGAGCAGCAATTCCTGCCAGCATGCTTGGGGGCCATTGCTGAACTTAATATGTAGTGGAAGACATGGTGGAAGCTGGTACCAGAGCACTTGAATCATGGAAATGGGTAATGGTGTTTGTGCGTTAGCACTATGGCCAGGCAGGGCCAGTGCATGCCAACCACCACACCCAGTGGGTACTGTGTGTTTCCTAGGCATACAGAAGATGTGTAGGAAGAACTTTAGGGAAGGATTTGATTTTGTCTGAAGGATTTTTACCAAATCTTTTTCAATTGCAGAGGTTGTCACAGATCCTGAGTAGCGGGAGAAGAAATCTGGCACTTGACTCCGTTTAAAACTGGGAGCATGCACACACACTATAGAATCATAGAATGAAATCTTAGATTCATAAAGGTTGAAGAAAACTTCAGAAATCATCAGCCCAACATTCATCCAAGTTGGTAGGAAACAGGTCATTAACATGTTAATCTTTGAATTACCATTTGCTCTGTGACTTTCCTCTGACCATGTCTGAAGTCTGACCACTAATTTAGGTAAAAATGCACCCCACATTGGAGACTGGCAGCACAAGATTAAATGTTAATCTAGCTTTACTGAAGTCCAGAGAGTAGCTTTAAATGTGAGGGGTTTTTTTACATCACGGTGGTGTCTGTTTCACCTGGACAGTCTGGAGTCTTGGTGGAGTTACAGCCACCATTCCCAACCCTGACTGAAACCACACACACCACTTTTGGATGCCATCTGCAATCACCATATTTAATCCTGAAGGGAATGGGATCCTAAATGCTGATGTATAGGCTAACATGGCTAGCCTCTACAAACAAGAATCCTAATTTATTAGGATTACTTATTGGGCAGCAAGAGTAAACAACGTGCAGATATGGTTTATATGTGAGTTTACTGTGTATTATGTCTTGTAAAAGCAGGAATAAATGCTAAATTAAACTGGGCTTACTGAATGCTGGAAAATACTATGGGGTAGCTTCTATTTAGGCCAACACATGGGTTGTTGGCTGACAATACAGATAATAGCATTTTACTGGAGATTGTCTAAAGGTATTTCAAACTTTTTATAACTCCATGAAAGGACAGTAGAAAACAACTGAAAAATTAAAATGCTTTAACACTTTTAGATGATGCAGAAGTTTTTTTCCAATGTAGAGTTTTTTGTTTCTTTCCTCAAAAATTTTATCGGTTTTGGGATTTTTGATGATGATGATGATTGTTATTAATGTTATTATTATTATTTTGAGTCTCCCTGTCTGAGTCCTGTTCATCTTAGGCTGTCCAACTTAGTCACCTTTCACTGATCTTAGACATCTCTCTTGCTTAACAACAAATCTCAGACAGTTTAAACACTGTGTAGTATTCATCTAAAGCTGTTTTACAGCTACCCTTCATTTGCTTCTTCTCCTTCCACATGCCTTAGGAAATCCCCCTCCTTCATTCTTTTGAGAAACAGTATTAAGTGACTTGCTGTTTCTCATTTTCAGCTCTTCACTGAGATGACTGGCTCTGCCATGTCATATAATGCTTTTGTGTCATGCAAAATAAATGCAGTAATTAGTAAATAGGCGACAAGTAATCCAAAGTGTATTAGACATTAAAGACAGGCATATTTTCTGCCACCCAAGAAGTAATACTTGATGCTATAATAAAATGTGTTTTAATATTACAGACTTTCTACTTACTTTCTTCTTTCCTAGTCTTAATTTTGCTTATTTAATAAATTTTGCATTCCAAACCACTCCATCCTAAAATCACATTTGAGTATACTTCTTTTAGGATGACTTAGTATGTCTTCTAGCCAAGTTCACCAATGTTAACATTCCCAGAAGAGATTCCTCTTGCCACTGAAATCTACTCTTGCTTCTATTGAACTGATTTTCCTTCCCACAAAAGAAAAAAATGCTTCTTGTTCTGTGAGAAAACAGTTTGACTCACTTTCTATATAATTTTTTTTGTTTTATGAGTTAATTTACTTAATCAATGATAAAACATGAACAATAATTAATATAGGTTTTAATATTACTGCGTTTAAATTGCATAGTTCTATACAGAGTGGCTCAGATAGTCTGTGACAAAAAGCGAATGGCAGGTGGCCCTGTTTTTCAATTTTCTCGCATAGTTCATAGTTTGGTCTAGGAGGCATATTCTTCCTTATATTTTCTTTATATTTCCCTTGAAAATTATAGTTTATATTCTTGGCTTTTGTTGTTTCACAAGTCCAAAGATTTTTTCATTCCTTCTGTGCAGGCATAAAATGACAGTTCCTTTAGCAAGGAAAATTATAAATTGGATTTTGTTTTGGTTTGTTGTGACAACAAGACATAATGTATCCTGTTGTTTCAAGTTTAATCTTCCTTTTGCCCCTGGGTGATTAAGCTCTTTTCAGAACTAAGTTTGTTAAATACTTATTTAGCTAATTTAGAAATGAATGGTGGAAATTAATGTTATTAACATATCATATATTATTTACCAGACACATCAATTATCCTATAAATATGTATTTACAAAACACAAATTATTTCCTCAATAACAATAATTCTCTGGATAAACTGTAGATAGCATTCATTTTCTCATCTGAGGATCTCAAATTGTCTTTGGCATGAAGAGGCAGATGAAGTCTCTTGAAGTTATTTGAAGCATGCTTATTACTAAGAATATGTAGCTTTCTCCCATATTTGCCCTAAACCAGGACAGTGTGCTAAATATCACAATTACCAGAGGGTCATGAGGTGACAAAAGAGAAACATAATGTATTTAACAAATTGTCATTTTAGTCATACAGCGGATGAACACTTTATATACATTTGAGCCTTACAGCAACAGCAGCAATTTAACAAAATGTTAAGAAAATCTTCTATTTCCAAATATGTTTCAGTAAACACTGTCATGATATAAATCCTCCAGATGATATTTTTCCTGGCACCTCAATGTTTCATCAAACACCATTTTTTTTCCTGTATTGTAATGAGGTGAGAGAACTCCATTAAATAAGGTGACAAAAACTTCTATGATCCTAATCAATCTAATTTATAATTCTGAATTTTGTTCTCTAGGTCTTTGAGTGAAAATCTCGGCAGCAACAAAGAAATAGATTTCTTTGGGTATTGCAGAAGTCATTTATACATCACCTGAATGTCTCATGGAAAGAGTACTCAATAAGCTACGACACACAGGTCTGCTAGAAATTCCAGTCTTGGTTTGAGATTAAAAACACAGGCAATAGAAAACTCAGCAGATTGTTAACGAAATAACCAATTTTATATGGAAAAGATCTGATTTTAATCTTTATCAGAATTATGCAGTTGGCCAAAATCTTGCAGGTAACCTGCAAGATACGATGATGGTCTTTGAAAAGAAGGTTCCCTTTTCCTGACACCTGTTGGTTACTCATGCCAGATACCTGACCCTGGAATTATCCCAGGTGACACCATTCTTCTAAGCTTTTCTTAGGACACTTTCAGCATTACAGGGCCAGATACACAGGGATAGCTGTAAGGCAAGAGGAAATTTTAAAAGTTTCACATATATGTTTTCAATTTAAAAAAAGGTGTCATGTTCATGTGTCCTTCTACACAGAGAAGTGAGCTGGGAGCTCCTTGATTAGATGTGATCCATCTCTGACTGACACCTGAGCTTTCCATTTCAGCACAAATTTGTTTATATCCAATTCAGAGTGCAGGAACATTAAGTTAAATTCATCTGCAAAGGAACAAGTAAGAAAGCTGGAGAGAATAATATTGCAAAGGAGTTAAGAAGGTGATGGCAATGATTTTGAGTTTGCTATAGATATATCTGACAAATTACTGAACAGTATTAATTTTTTAACATAATCTCTCTGGTTAAGGTTACCAAAGCAATACTCTGAAGGGATGCATTGGGAGATGATTTGGGTCCATAACATCATTAAAAAAAACATGAAGAGAGAGCTTTTGTGCAAATCTCACCTGAAATTTTTTTTCAAAGCTATTATAAAAATTACCATTTTAAATATCAAACTCAAAAAAAGAACAACAAAAAAGAAATTAGCTTTTCCTTACAGTAGTGAGCTTACTGGTAATTTATATATTCCATTGTTAATAATATCTGTCTCCCAGGAACAGGTCCATTGAGATGGATCTCTTCCTCAAGACATCCTGGGGCTAACAATACACAAGGTACACATTTATCTATCAGAGCATTCATAAGTATATTTTCTTAAGATAATGAAAAGACACATTTCCTGGAGCATTGCGAACCTCCATGGGCTAAAGAAATCCTGGTAGAAGAATAACCAAAGCTAAATTACCCATCAAATATCATGATCACTCTTTGTGCAGTATCTTTAATGCCAAAACAATATTATTTCTGGTTTATATGTATTATTAGACATTTCAACACTGTCTGGAAGAGATGGAGCCAGCATATCACAGAGATGTAATGAGTAAAAGACATTACTCTGGCTTTAATGAATCCCACCACAGTCTTTAGAAAAGTTCATGATGTTGAGTTATTTTGCCATTATTACTCACACAACTAATGAAAACTTGTATACTGCTGAAGTTTGAGTTAGCAGAGCTTTCCACATTTGGGCATATTCTGCATATCTATTTCTTTGTGGTCTTCATTAATGTAGGTTTTTAGACTCCACCAGAACTCTTAAGTAAGGAGAAAATCCTAAGCCATCACTTGAGTCTTCCATGTTCTCAGTTCCCTTTCCTAGCCATGCCTCAATATCATGTATGTAGAGGATAGCTGTTAGAGAAATAGTTACCACTTTCATCAGAGGAAATTTCAGTTTTGTCTATGTTATTCTCCATTGACTATTTCTAGTCACTATAAACCAAGAAAATTTGTCTTTATGGACTGCAGAAAGTGACCATCTCAGTAAAGGATTCTTAGTGTTATATTCTTTACTCTATTGCATTTCTTCATTTTGTCTATTTCAGTTACATTTCCTGGATATAAACTGGATAATGTTTTCCTACTTGAGATCATAAAATATTAATTATGTTGCCATTAAAATTCTCTTTTTTAAAACAATTGAGACATTCTGCATGAAATATATTCTGACTTCCTCATTTTGTGTGTTATTCAATAGTGCAGAACATAGGCTGTGTTCTTCGACTGCTCTTCCAATGGGATGAATGTTTAATCTAATGAGACCATTCTTTTTCTAAGAGTCAGAGCAACAAAAATGACAGAAAAAGGTAAAATTGATCAGTAATTTATGGTTTTCTCCTTTAAACAATATCCAGATAGAAAGTCAATCACTTATACACTTTTTGTCATCAATTTAATTTCCTTTTATTCATTTTCCTGAGAGTATTCCCAAAGTACCAGGTATTTAAACAATGCTGATATTTTTAATTTAGATCATGGAAAATCTATAGGTTTTCTTCACCCTTTTTACAACAAATTTTGTACAAATAAATTTGTAATAAATACCATTACATAGAAAAATAGGGGGTTTTTTTAATCCTTTCACAAATCTGCATTTGTACTGTATTTTTGCTAAAATATTAAGCAAAAAACTTATTTCCAACTAACTAATAGTATGGGCTTTATTAAAAAAAAGAGATTTGATTTGTGAAATAAAATTTTTAAAAGATAGGTGTCTAAGCTAAATCTTCATATCTTTATATAAAGCACACATTTTCCAGTTCCATAAAACTGAAAGCAGAAGAACTACTGAAGGTAGAAGTCTTTCTGAGAGCAGAAATACAAACAGAAAATAACACTTATATTTTTACCCTACTGTCTTCTGTAAGGAGACACTACAGTTATAAACTCTGTTTTTCTTATGTATTTATGGTAACAGATTTGTTGGGTTAACACTTCTCACACCATTGTAATAGTAATTTCTTTTAAATCTAGGTCAAACATCACAATAGTTTGAATTTTTCTATTAACGTGACAATGCATTTGTATAGCAGCATCATAGCAACCCAGCTTGCTGTACAGAATCCTACAAAAAGACTTTCATGCAATTCAATAGCTATGGGGTAATGAACCAGGATGATTGCACTAGTCCTGGCAAGGCCACCCAGTTTTAGCATCTTAGAATCCCTAAAAATGCCTGACATTTAGGCCTATGTATGTAATTTTCTTCTATTTCACAGGAAGGAATGAAAAACTTTGTCTCTCCTGCATCTGCTCAAATAGCTCTCATTCACTAATTAGTTATTATTATTCTAATATCAAGCTAAAACATGCTTTGTGTAAAATTTTCATTCCATAATTCTCAAATAATTAATGAGCTAACTTCAAAGCTGAGATCCATCTTGACCCAAAGACCACTGAAATCAATGTCACAAATCATGCTGAGTAGAGGGAGAATTGTGCAAAGCTTTCTTAGACAGTGTTCCTTAAATGCTTCTGGCTCATTTACCATCCTCGGAGAAAAATGTGAAGATGGATGAGGCACCAAGGTGATGTGCCAGCCCTATTATAAATGTAGCTGTAAAGTCATGAGATTGGTTGTTAGATGACCCATTTTCAGCCTTAAAAGCCTGTTAAGAGAAAGAAAAGCCAAAGGGGTCCCCCAGCTTTTAGACCAAAGACCAGGGGGAAGAATAGTACTAATTCTTTGAAAAATCTATGAATTGCAGCAATCTCAATTTTTCTATTTATATATTAATGCATTAGCGTCACATACTGGGTACAATTCTGATTTATACAGAGACACCTGAAGACAATTGTTTTTAACACTTAAATCAGGAAGGAAGTGGAGTTATTGTAAATACCCTTAATTTAGACCATCTGTAAAAAGTTAAAGAAATTCACACATAATGCCTCTCTTTTCAGACAAAACACTTTTCAATATATTTAAGCTAAAATTCAATCATGATATTAAATGCATGTTAAGGAATGAGAGGATATAAACAGCTAATAAATTAAAAGTGGAAAGAAGTAGTGCACAAAGTTCACATAAATAAAAACAAGAAAATAATTAAATAAATTATTAAATATAGACTCCTGCATCTATGCAACTAAGGAAAATCAAACCAGCCATTGCTGAATTGCTTTGAGTATTAAATAGTGTGCAATTAGGAAAGAAACAAATAGATGAAGAAATTGCATTTTAATGACTTTCTGTGTTAATAAATTATATATATGACAGTTTGAGTAACTGTGGAGCTCAGACACATGGGAAAATGAAAGGCAATGATAGGAATGAAACTGTGATGCCTCATTATCAGCAGTGATTTTGCATATTGCCATGAGTGTGTGGGAAAGCTATACATTCATTTTCTCAAGTAGAGCATTATAAAAAATGTGACAGTGATTTTGTTTTAAAGTCAAGTGCAACAAAAAAGATTGAAAATTCTTTCTGAATGTTCTTCCCTAATTAGTGAAGCCTTATATGTTTTCAGCAGAGGAACACAAGACTCCAGGAAAGCATAGAAGGGAGGTTTTCATAGTGCCTTACTTCAGGCACCACAGTTCAGCACTTACATTAGCATGATAGGCTTCCTAGATTCCCTGTGTAATTAATGAAGATAGATGGGCTGCTCCAAAGGGTAATTCAGAGCAAGAACCTAACCAAGGTGACCTGAATTGCTCCACTGGAGATCTCTCTCTGATTACAGAGGAAGTTCAGGCCATTTCCCAGTCAGCTTCTCTGGACTGTTAAGGTGCCTGAAGTGAAAATCCCTGAATACCTCCCTGGGCCCATCCCAGATGACCAGACACTGGGTGAAGGACTTAGAGCAGCATCATGTACCTGCTGGTGAATACGTAAACAGGAGCTAGAGGAGAGGCTGGGAGGGGATTGGAGTAAAACTTCCTGCAGATTACCAAGTGAATTCCCAAACTAAATTCTCTTTTCTTTGGGTTTTATCTTTATCTAGGAAGAAACAAACCAGAGACATTAACTGAGGGCTGCCTTCTGTTGTAAGGGGACAAGGGGAGAGGGATTGTGTTGAAAGGCACATGCTATATACAGGGATCCCTGGAATTCCTGCAGATGAATGGTGTCTGGGGGCTCACTGTGTTGTCAGTTTGCTGCAAAACATCTGTGAAAGAGAGGTTCCTACAAGAAATTTTCCCTTGATGGCTTAAATTAAATCTATTTCCCAGATGAAGGTCTCAGAGACAGTAGAATTTATTTGTGTGCCCATTTAAAGCCCAGATTTCTCCTGTAACCAAGACTGAGGACATAAAATTTGCTAAACAAACTTAGACTAGATGCATTCTCTGAAACTGTTAGCAGTTCCTGTAGCTATCTTTGCACTGTGTTCAACTTTGAGTATCTTTAAATGCAAGTGAAGGCATCCTAGGACCTGGGGATTTTCTTCCCTGGGAAGTATTTAGAACTTACTTGCCAAGTGCTGCAATCAGCAGCATTTTCTTTGCTTGTATATTACTATGAAACACAGGCATAAACCAGCTCTGGCACGGATGATGTAGTGTTCTCTAGAGAAGGCATAAAATAGAAAAATCTGCTCAAATCTCATTCCCTTTCAGTTAAGTTGCAGAACCTCCCTAGAGAACTGTAGGCCACTTCCATACTGTTACTTCAGCAGCAGTGCCAAGTCCAAATCCAGCTTTGCCAGCTAAGCAGCTTGAGACAGTTACATCTGCACTGCCTTAGCCCATCTCTGGCTCTCATTAGCTGTGCCCTCTGTGCTGCACTTGGAGTAACTTGACCTCCCCAGCTATCCTACAGTCCATGTCCTCTATCTGTCTGACAGGCTCTCCTAGCACATATATGGTCCAGTCCGACCTGTCCCAGAAGCCTTGTCTGCTGCAGCCTATTAGCATGCGTGCAAAATCTGCTGCTTAGGAATATTTGATATTTGCAGAAATGTGGACCAGGTCCACAACAGTCATTTTAAGCACCTGATTGTTTCTGTGCTTTGGATGACACTGGGAGTTGCAAGTCTCCTCATTCTTTCTCTGTTTTGCCATCAAGAACCACTGTACATTATCTGAGAGAAAGACGTCCTGCTTAACCAGTGGCAGGCCTTTCAGAAAATTTCACCATATGAACAGATTGCAGCTGGAGTCTTCTCTTAGAAGGGACCAGCCTCTGCAGCCTGATTTACCATTCATCATTGGCAAGGCACCAGCTTTAAAAGAAAAACACCACTACCAGTGTCACAGTAACAGAAGGAAACAGTCATGTGCTCTTCCTGCACAGGGAATGTCAAATGCAGTCCTTTGTCCTGTGTGGCCTGAGGGTGGATGCATCCCTGAGAAATCTTCTTGGGAACTCTTCTTTGGGAAGAGGGCGCTGAAGTCATTCAAAGTGATCCTGACCATTTGGCAGCTTTGTGAACATTCACTAGAAATCCCTTCTCACTAACAGGCTCATTGAAATCTCCTGACCTCTATTCTTGATCCATGGAAAAAGTCTGGCATGAAGGCTCAGAAGGACACAGGTTTTTGAGTACCATCTTCAGAACCATATTTCAGCATGAATTTCCTATCCTTGGGGCACAAGCCTGACTCTCAGGTTCTGGTATACAGCTGTGTTTCTCTCACTAATCCTTTTGAGGATCAAGATCTTCCTTGAGGTCTCAACAAATAAAGACTGCTGGAACACACCTAGGGTGAGATAGGTGGGGCACTTAAGGTACAATTCCTGTGTCTAATTCTGGGAGACCTGTGTCCTCCCCGTCTTGATCCTGACCAGCTCCAGGAGGATGTTTGTTTCTTACCCTCAAGATATTTAACGACTGTAATTTCTTTAGTGCCCAACAAAGCTGTCCAGTTCCTATGAATCTTGAGTGGTCCCTGGGAAAAAAAAGATCTCTAAGGGTGGCAGAAGCTGAACTTGCTGAGCAGAGGAGCAAGAGGTGGAAGGACAGTGGCATTTAGTAGGACTGAAGGACTGCAGGGATTTGTTTGGAGGAGAAACAACCTGGAAAGCTATCAGTCACACCTATATTACTTTTGAGGAGAGGATGACTCAGAAATCTAAAGAACCTTCGAAGGGGAGCAGCTTCTTCATTCTAGAGTGAAAGAGTTAACACAACGCATGGCTTCATATTTAAACTAATATCATTACCTATGTATGCCAACAAGTTTCTTTCCTAGCTGCCACCTCAAGAGGTCTACTTGTAACTTCAGTTTTGAAATGTCAGACCAAAACACTCCTTCACCATGACTGTCTATTGACTAAGGTGATCATTCTTTAGGATGACATATCTTTAGCTTACTTATTAAAACATGAAGCCTATTAAAACATATCTGTTAAAATATAAGCCTTTCATAGCAGAGAACTGCCTGCCTTTTATTTCTTTTTCTCTCCTGTTTTTCTCTGCATTTTACCCAATGCAAATGAGATAGAATAGTTATATATAATTGTGGTAGGCTAGCCTTTGCAAAGAGCCAAATACACATCCAGATGCTCAGTCACTCCTTCTTCTCAGCAGGAGCAGAGGGAGAAAAAAGGATAAGAAAGCTCACAGACCAAGATAAAGATATGAATATCACTTATCAATTACCTTCATGGTCAAAAGAGACTCAATATGTAGAAAATTCATTTATTTCTTGCCAATTTCAATTAGGTCCATTGTGGAGCCAGATGTTGCTGTGCCTGTCACAAGGCAGCCCATAAACTCCTCCCACAGAGGTCATCCTGCACTCTCTCTGGTATCAAAACCTTGCCACATAACTCCATAAAACCCACACAATAGTGCTAAAATAATAATTAATATTGCAACTTGCATACTAAGTTGAATGCTATCAGTTTTGATGTACCTGCCTAGGGTTTTAATTGAGATCATCTGCTGATCTAAGAATAGCTTCATCTGGTCCCTGTGCTATCTTTTGGTTTGCATTACAGATTGGTCTCAAAGCACACAAACTGGATTCCTTTTGGATGAAGGAATTTGGAAGAACTGGAATGTGGTCTTTAGCAGCAAAACAAACACACTCCATCTGCAAGAGGGAATTCAGTCTATGCAATCTGTCCAGAGCTGGTCTGAAGCAAAAAAAAAAAACAAAAAAAAACCAACCAAAATCTGTCCTGAAATATGTATAGTGCAAGAATCAGATCCCCAGCACCAATTTTCTTGCCCTTCACATCTGTTCTTACTAGCTTGCAGTGTTTGAAAATTAAAGTCTAGGCAATTTTGTATCCTAAATGGAAATATTTTATTTAAATTTAATTCTAAGTTTTTGTGGGTTTTTTTGTTTTGGTTTGGTTTTGGGGGTTTTTTGGGGTTTTTTTTTTTTATTTAATTAGGTTTTCCATTATTACAGTATTTTCAGGCAGTTATTTCCCTCTCTTACCTATATAAACTGAACAGTAAATTTATGAATTTACTCGAGTCACACTGAAGGAAATTTAAACAGGTCACTTCTCCTTTGTTTATTATATATGTCATTGTCACCCCTGCATCCACCGGCTATATGCATTGGAGGCTAGGAAACTGAGGAATCTGTACTACAGCTTAAATGATGTTTCCTAGTCAATACTGTAGGAAAGAGTTACTGCTAAGGACAGAAAATTCCTTCTGCACTAGAAATGCACTGAAAATCCCTTTACACATTTCCCTAAAGCTTTAGCATAGTTTAGCATTTAAGAAGTGATGCATCAAGGTTCTTGTTATGCTCCACGTGTGTACAAGAGGCATCCACAATCCATTGAAGAGACGTTTGCTGAGTAGATGGGTGCTTATAACACAATAGCACTTGAAGGTCTTAACTAATTATCTCTATTGTGTTATGCAACATATGAATTCATTGTAAAACACAGTTCTTATCCTAAATATTTTAAAGGAAGATTCTGAAGAATTTTTTGTCATGTCTTAATTTCTTTTCAACACAAACTGGAAGGATATAAGTAAGACAAAACTAAAAACTAAGTTTTGAAAATGTGACCCTGTGCCTTCTCTTTTTCTTGAAAGAAAAAAAGAAAATAGAAAAATAGAAAAAAAAAAAAAGAGAAAAAATTATCAATTTTGTCAGCAATGTTTTTAATTCTGTTTCCCAGTACTAATGCTGTAGTCATCAGCTCAGAGAAGGGCATTTCCCATTGAGAAAAAATGTTTTGAATACTTTGTAGACAGAGATTTCCTGAGAGGGCTTTTCAAAGGCTTTTTCATATGAAACAGTCTTTAGCTTTCACAATAAAAAGAAATTTATGTTGCAGAAGTACGTTAATGAGTTTCAAAGATACATCATCACTGAAAGAAACTGTTTAGCAAGGTCAAAAAAGGATGGGAACTAGATGTGAGATACAGAGAAGACCTTAATTTTTTTCTATAGTGACAGGTTTTGTTCAAGGGATACTTAGAAACCCCTGAAAGCACTGCTGCTGCTGTCAGAGAAGCAAGCAAAGAAGCTGAAAACCAAACAAGCTGCCTACAGAAAAAAAAAAAAAAAAAAAAAAAAAAAAAAAAAAAAAAAAAAGTGAAATAGATGTAATGATGTAATGAAATATATGGCAAGAACTACCTGACTATCTAAAGATGAAGAAAGATTCACAGCTGCAGATTCTGACAAATCTAGTCAAAACAAATTCAAATTATCAATATCTGTAATGGACTCATTGTTAGCCTTGAATAAAGCCTTTTATTTTACTAGCTTCTGTTTCACATTTTAAGTTATTTATAAAACCTGTTGTATGCTGACACTTTCTCCACACTAAACCAGTAACCTGCTCTCCCTGCAGCCCTTGTAAGCTCACTCCTCTGCCGGGGCTTTGGCAGCCCAGGGCTCCTAGAGAGGCCAAGAGCCTTTCAGGAGTGCATGGGAAGATGGATCATTTTCAGCATGGCTCATGGTGGCTGCTGATGTCACCAGGAAATCTTGTGAGTGCTGAGCAATTTTCAAGTTCTCAGAGTACAGGATTTTCTTCACAGTCAAGAGATTTTCCCTGAGTGGTGCTTCCCAGGTTGAAGACAGAAAAATGGTTCAGCCTTTTGTTGGGAAGTGATGCAAGAAAGGTTTTTCACATTTTAAGGCACCTTAGTTTTAAGTAAAAGCAAAAGAAGGGGAAAATAGTTATCCATGCATTGTATAGAACATCATTTTCAGAGAAACTTCCTAAAGATTGCACCATTCCCATAAGAAATTTGGCTCCAAGGTTAAATAAAATTCTAATTTTAAAAGACATTTAATGTCTTACGAAGACAGTCAGGCTTTCCTGGCCTATGGTTTTAAGCAACATAGTGCTTCATGACTTCCATTAGTCTCCACCCTTGTGGTATCCCAATGAGACAATATGTAGCCAAAAACTGAAAAAAAATACCGTTCCTTCCTTTGCAGACACCTTTTCTTTAAATGTATTATTAAAGATTTTTTGTTGTTGTTGTTGATTTTTAATAAAAGGGCTACAGCACACCTTTATCTGCTCCCTTTTCTCTCATAGCAAGCATTTTGCCTTTTCTTAAGTTAAAACAGAAAACAGGGAGAGCTGTACCACAATTTCAAAACAAGGTCCTATAGTTTCCCATTTGTATGGATGATTTATACCTAGATCTGTATATTCAAAGCAGTTGGTGAGGTCTGGTGAACTTAAGTGCAAAAACAGAGGCCCAGACCAGTAAGTTTTTCACACAAACACACATACACACACACTCACACACACGCACACACACACACATTGTTGAAATTCAGTAAAGAAGGTTGGATGTCATGTAGAATATTTACAGGAGATACAAATATGATAATCTGAGAAAAGTCATTATCACACATCAATTACTCCAGCATGTAACTCAATGCAATATCGTTTGTTGGCTTACCAATTTAGGGCAAATGATAACCTTCTCAGAAATGTAATCATGATTTTAGGCAGATATACTAATCATCAAGAGAGCATGGACCTTACCTCCTTTAGTTAAGGAAATGCAAGGCCTGTGAGCTTTCTGAAGCAAGGATATGGCAGGGTGAGCAGCAGAGCCTGTGCGAGGGGAAGAAGTGAGATGACACTGGTAGCTTCATGGCATTCTTGTTTTACGTTAGCTTGCAGTAACAAAGCAGCTGTCAGTGAGTGTGTAAAGGTTTGAGCAGACTGCCCAGAACTGTAACTTTATGCTAGCCAATGCATTTGTCAGCAATGTGCCCAAGATCTCTGCTGCTTTGGGAGTAAGTGGAAACATAATGATGGACAGATGGGACTAGGATAGCATGTATATGGCATATTAGAGCTTTATTCTGATGTACTTATTCATCTTCTATCTTTGGCATGTTACTGGAAACAAGCAAGACAGTGATACATACTATGGTATCATAGCAGCACAGGAATAGTTTACTGCAGGTTGCAGATTTATGATTGTGGAAAGGCAGGAGAACAAATGTGCTTCCCTCACACAATTGACAGAGAAGAAATGCAGACCTTAGCTAAAACTTGAAGGCAAGACCAAGGTAGGTCAGTCAGTATAGCATAATCTGAGCACGACATATGCTGATATTTTCTGGATTCATCAGAGGTGGAAGATGCCTTTTGACTATCAAATACCACTAGGGCAACAAGAAAGGATTCAGTTGTAAAAAAATAAAAAGCAAAATTGAGTTACGTTCTATTATTTATCACTGTTTCTTTGTTTTGCACCTTTTCTTCTGCATCTTGGTATTCCTTTATGTTTTTCTTTTAGATATCGTAACAAATAGACCGTGTAGTTCAAAATGCTTAAATTTTCTTATCTTTATGTTTTATTTTGTCATCTAAAGCGAAGAGGAAGCATTAAAGTATTACTAATGTATACAATTTTTCAATTAAAAAATAGATAAATTAGAAAACTAGCAAAATCACTGCTTCAGAGAAAAAAAAACAAAAAACAAAAAATACCAAAAAAAATATCAGAAATAATAATGGAAAAAACCCACTGAAGCTGAGAGAATTTACTTTGAGCTCACAGTTATCTAGGTTCAGTAAGATATCATTTTTATTCTTAAATCAATTAATAAGTGGTGCCTGGTGCAGCACTGTTACTCTCATGTAGTTGTAAGTGTTATTTCCTTACTAAAAAATGCCTCTACATCCCCTCTAAGTCATCTGCGCATCCTCAAAGATGGATGAGAATGGATCTTATGACATTGTTATATGGAATTTAGAGCTCTTATTGGTGAAGTGAATGAACTTCATGAAGTGAATGATGTGTGCAACTATGACATAGAGACTGTATGACTTAAAAGGAAAATGAACTAAAGCCTACTAAAAACTTATTACAAATAAGTTGCAGCACATTCTATTCCATCTTGTTTTGAATATGTGACCAGGAAGCAGAATGTATAAGGAACTGGTCCCTCAAGTCTGGACAGCATTTTCCCTGAGGGAAAGAAACGTCAGCATTTTGTATACAATTTTGGGAAGTATGCTTCTACTTTTGTCCAATCTAATACCAAGGACCTGAAAAGCATGTACGTGGCCTTCAGCCCAATCTCCCAGAAAACCAAATCAAATCAAACCAAATGAAATAAAACCAAACCAAACCAAAAGTAATCAAGACAACACAAAATGAACAGCTTCTTCCTTTCTTGAAAAACAACAGCATCCATCAAGTCAGATTTTTGGCAAAATAAACTAAATTCCGAAAATATAAATAGGTCATATTGACATTCTTGTATTTTTAAAGAATTTATTTCAGACTTATGGCGATAGACTTTAGGTCAGCTTTGGAAATATCTAAGCATCTGACTGAGTCTGCCTAAGTAACTACAAAGAGAGGAATTATCAGGAGCACACACAGTTGAAAGTACTGTGCAGATGACCAGGGAGACTATCATGCATCTGATGAGTTAATTGCTGCTAGTTAATCAGATTGTTATCTCTGACATAAGCACCTGTCACTTTTCCTAAATGGTAAGGGCCAACAAGTATAAAAAATTAATATATCCTGAAACTTGTGTCATCATCAGTGGCAGCTAAAGAGCATCACAAATATTGATTATCAGAATGACAGTTTCCTATACATCTTTCATATAGATGCAGCTAACAATGCAATGAAGCAGACACAAAATGCCGGATTTTACCAAATGTTCAATAAAAGTTAGAAAATATGCTAAGGCAACCATTATCATAATTATTTTAAGTAATAAAAATATTGTTAGCTACATTGCAATATTTTAGGTTTCCCCATGAATTGCTGGCATCTGGTGGAAATAGTTATATATCAGGTGATACTCCTGCTACCTGATGTGGTGCTTGAGGTTAACAACACGCCACCAGATCGTATGGGATGATAACATACAGGTGTGGCTTTGACAGCTTTGGTTGCAGAACTCGAAATGGGCTGTACACACTTTTTCTCCACTCAAAGACATTGGTGAAGCTCTGAGGTTTAGTTAGAAGCTTAGAAAACAGTTTTGTTTTGCTTTCTGTGGTTGTGAAGGCAGCAATCTCAATCCAATTATTCTGGTGAAATTATTATAAAAAACCCAACAACAACAAACTAAAAGACTTGGCTCTGCAAAGAAAATCATCCACTTTGTTAAAACTGAATTTCCGAATATTCTGAGTTTATTGCTTCTCTATTTCTCTTACAGAGGGATGAATGAAACACACAAGTACTGATTATTGGCTGGACTTGTTTGCAACAGCTGCAGGAGGAGTTGCCAAATCTGGCTTCATATAAGATAGCCTAAGTGCCTGATAAGCATTAAAATTCATTTCCATTCTTTATCATGCATAAAAGTACACTCCTGCTGTAAAAAATATGACAAAATCCTTAAATGCTGTATGCTTTTCTTGGGTCACCTTGTTTCATGCTGTAGCAAGAGCTTAATCGGCAAATGTCACCTCCTTTGTGGCTCCCTTGACCTTACTGTCAGATTTTTTCCATGAACAATTGCTAACAATTTTTTTCTTATAATATGCTCTTAGAATCCTTCAAAAGCTCAGTGGCAAATGCATCTAAATGTGCACAGTAGTGGAATAATACCTTCTTTTGAAAACAATCTTCCATAGAAATCCCTCTCAGAATTAAAACTGAAAAATAAACCAAGAAAACACACCTCAAACTAAATGTTCTGCTAAGAGGAAGATTGTATCACAGTTGTTATTTCCTTGTTCTATTCACAAATCCTTTTCTCCCTTTAGCTGGCTACTCTTTCGTTAGCTTAGAAACATCTACCATTGAGAGATGGCCATTTCTGTGTTTGAAACCAAGGGCCAAAAGCAGCACTTTAACCCTTTGGCAGGAAGCCCATGAGCTCCAGTTTATCAGAGCATACAAGCACCTGTATAGACCTGTTATTTGTTCTTGCTCTACAAAAATGAAGGAATCACAGGTTGTGCAACACTTTGTGTGACACAGCCTTCTCCCACGTCTGTACCAAAACACTCCACTGTTCTTTCCCCACATGCCTCAGAGTAGATAATATTCTAGGGTCATTCAGAGCAAGCAAACTTGTCAGCTGGGAAAGCTGTCTGAGAACCCTTCATACCCTATTCTCATTCTTTTACTGTATTTTTCATTAGTAGTAGATGAACACTTCTCAGTACTGTATGAAGAGATGTGTTGAACTTTTTTCCCCCTCCTATCCAGTGTATAGAGAGCAGGCAGGATTTTCCTTTGAACATGATGTGTACATACACCTACATCTACCCATGTGTATGATATCAGGGAAAATAAAATGAAGGAAATGTGCTCTGCACTTAAAGTAGAAGTTAAGCTGCAAAAGCCTTACTTCTTGCAAAGGCCTCTGCATCCCCCTTCAAAGGAAAAATCCTTACTGTAGAAAATTTCTTCTATGGGAAAGAAATATGTTGTGATGGTTGAGTAGGCTTATTAACTATTTGGGTGCCTTGTTTCTTCAGTTAGGTAATCCAAACATAAGGTTTGCATGCCTTGAATGAGTGAAGGGCTGGGCATAACCTGGTGCTCTGTAGGTTGCTGTCATGAGAGGCAGAAGTCTAACCTTTGTGTCTGAGTTTCTGAGAAGAGCTGCATGTTTCCTATGCTCTGGGCTTCCTGCCTGGGTACACTGAAATCATTCTGTTTTCCACTTCTACCTGCTCAAATGCCATTAATTCAGAGATAATACTGTTTTCCCTGTTTATCACCAGCTCCCTGGATACTTCCATAAGTGTTGTACTGCTGTTGCTAGGGAGATAATCTACTTCTGATTAGTCACCTTTTGCAGTCATAAGTGACCTTAGAGAGAAATAGTTCACCTGGACACAGGACTGGGGTCACAAGGACTGGGATCCCCTGGTAGAGTAAGTGGAAATCAAGACAAATAACACTGGGTTTTGGTGCAGAAGTCTGGGTTGGTTTTTTTTTGTTTGTTTTTTTTGTTTGTTTGTTTGTTTGTTTGTGGTTTTTTGTTCGTTTTGGTTTTTTTGTTTTCTTCAACAAGATTTTGTTTTCTTTTGCTTTCAAAATTCTTTGGGAAAATCAGTGTAGAAATTGAAAAAAAAAAAGGAAATTTTTAAAAACTGTCTGAGTCATTTAATAACTTTTTAAACTAAATTTAACCTTTACTGGCATTTGGAAGCACTAAGGCAATGAATTATATTTTTGGATGAGTAGAATCCTTTTTATGCAGAAAATTATTATTTGGACTGATTTTCTATTAAGACACTCTTGCAAAATGAATTTCTAGTTTTATTTTAAAATCTATTCAGTTTTGAATGAGTCACTCTGCCTACATATAAGGGAATCTTGCAGTTTAAATAATATTTAAGACTTGAAATGAAACTATGTTTTATGTCTGAATAGTGAACTATAATTACTTCAGTTTATAACTGTCAAGAAAGAAAAGGCAAAAGGCAAGGCAGAGAAAGAAAAGTAAAAAATGGGAAAGAGGAAAGGGGAAAGGGGAAAGGGGAAGGGAAGGGAAGAAAAGAATACCTTTTTCATTCACACAGCAGGTACTATTTACTCTTTATTTCTAAATCTACAGACTGACTCCCAGAACTAAACAGGAAATACAGAATTCAGGAATGGCAAGACAGGAGAGGATGGAAGCACATTCTGCTTCCCACAAACAACATCATTTATGCTTTTATGAACTCATTTAGCCAGTTTAGCTATAGGGTAAATGTGACTCTCAGTGTTAGACAATATATCTGGATCTCTGTCTCATTTAGACAGACAGAATGAGGTGACCTGAAACAAACAATTTTTCTCCAGACCAGACAACTTAATTTCAATAACCTGATGGAAATGTGTTTATACAGTGTTGTGATTTACAAGAATCCAAATACGTCATGAATAAAAGGTAAGTAAAAACATGATAAATCTCAAGGTATAGTTATTATTTTTGTCAATAGTGAAGTATTTTCCTGTTACTTTTTGTATAATTCTAGGAATGGATGAGCTCAAGCCCATTTCATAAACTAAAAAAAGAGGGTCTATTAATTTTATTATTTTTAATTTCATCATAAATTTCTGCTCTCCCTGCTGTCCTAAGACAAAGGTCAGCAGAATATAACATTCACTGTGCAAATGCTGTTATATTAAGTAAAATTTTTGCTCTGCTGAGTGAAGGACAGGATCCTTCACAGTGCCAAGAATATTGCCCAAAGATTGTGAAACTGATGTATTTTATCCATAGTTTTGGTATTTTAGGAAAAGTTCACAGTGATCAGCATTTACCCAGCAAGTAAGGTGTTTAGGAGTTTAACGTAAGTGGCATTGCTTTAAAGATATTTCACAGTCCCTGGAAAGCAATATTCATATCACTTTCCTCTCTCTATTGATCTGAGGTTAGACTTCATTAACAGTAATAGGAATAGCTACAGAAATATCTGCTATTATGCTTTATTTAGGTGCCCTTGCACTGACATTTAATCTTAGTCAGCCAAATGGGATAAGGAAAAATTTAATATAGAAGACACTTGTGACAATTGCTCCACAATGAGATTAAAGCAAAACAGAGGACACTTTTTTTTTTTTTCCCAGCAAAGCATGATGCCATGTTTTGTGATAATCCATTTTGCACAGAATACAGTCAGTAAAAGGGTTCCCTTTTCACAAGCAATAGTATGATTAGAAAGACCTAATTTTTTAATCTCCTTCCACTGTTTCCATATAGACTGACTGAAAGAAGCATATCTAATGATTTTTTAAACAAAATAATAATTAAGCAAGTGGGGAAACTCATCTATATTTTTTATGCCTAGTATGAGGAATCTAGTTAGATAAAGTCATCATTTAAAGCTTAGGAAAGCTTGGATGTGAGACATCAAGAATATATTTCCTGAGAGACACGTCAGCAATGATTATTCTATTTCTATAGAGTGGGGGAAAAAGTGTGAAAAGACAACACCTCTCTAGACATAACAAAGCTTAGGAGGTCTGTTTAGTAGTGCTGCACTGTGACCAAAACCAGGTTAATTCCCATTAAATACAAATAAGAGAGCCTTTCTGCCAACCAGTAATTCTAATTCTGTTAAGAAGATGCTGGATTTGTTTCTTAGCTGTTTGATTCTATCTCCTATTTCAAAGGATGTGTACATAACAGTCTGGAAAAATGATTTATCTTATTTAATTGAAGGAAAAGAATGAAATTTCTGCTATGTAAGTCCTAAAGAATATTTTTTTCTAATTAAAAAGAAACAAAGACTGAGGAATACTGGCAGGGGAAGATGTGTTTAATAAATGTGCTCAATTTATTTTTCCTCAGTTTGAATGACTGTGCATTTTAAATGCTGTTAGGAGGTCCATTAATGTGACACTGGAGTTTGGTGTACTGAGTGAAATGTCCCAGTGCTCTCTCCATGAGTGACCTCTGTTATTACCTGAGGCAAAGTCCCACCTCCCATCATTTATCTGGCCAATTAATAAACCATAGAGGCCAGGGATTGTCTCTCATTCTGTGTGCCTACATTGAGGGGGCTCTGTCTCTGTGGCAGGAAATATATATTACTGAAAAACAAATGTCAGTGATTCAAATAAAAAAATGTTGAAGAAGCAAAGGAAAAAACTTACCTGATTGTGTACAGAATATTGAAAGGTTTATTTGCAAGAAAGGCACTTTACATGACGTAATCAAGTTAGAAAATTTGGATCAAATTTAGCACACGCTGCCAGCTGATTATAGAAAAGAAGAAACTATACCAAATTTTTTTAAGTACTGGGAGCATTTAATTCTCTGGGAAACATCTCAGGAAAATTTACATCTCACTCACAGGTAAAGGAGGAATTAATCTTTTTCACTAGCTTTTGAATTCACAGTGGGCATGGGAGGTCCCAATTCAAATACATATGTTTCCTGTCTAATTTTACTGCAACCAAAACCCTTGTCCTGCATGAAGTAACAAGAAGTATCTCCCTTATGGGAATTAGGAAAAATGCTTGTCAATCTCAATATGTGCTCTTATTTTAAAAGGACAAAAATAAAATGGGAAGTAATTTTAATGGAAAAAATGTATTACTTATCAATGTATCATTGAAATTTTTTGATTTTCAAAAAATCAAGCTAAAGGGGAAAGTTTGTTTGTTTTTGTTACCATTTTTCAACACAGAAACTAGGAAATCCTAAGAACAATTTTTCCCAATATTTTCAAATATATACAAAAAACCCAACAGAAATAATATTTTAATTTGTGATCAAATTTAATTACACATGAAAGACTTACAGGTGGGTGATTTCTGCTGTTGTAATGGAATTCATACTGGTTTATGTATTTTTATATACTTTGTAAAATACTGATGGCAACAACTTTTATTGACTTCTCTTTCTGTTTTAAAATTACCTGTATTAGTAGCTTTCCTCTGATTATCCCTATTTATTTAATTTTGGTTCATATAATGGAAAGCTGTTGGATTAATTTTTGATGAAACCGTACCTGGAGCATGTTCACTTCTGCAAGTAATCTATCCATGGAATCAGACTAGAGCAATTCCAAAACTAAGTGCCAAAGCATACATGGCATGGACATTGGGCTCTCACCACTGGCTCTTTTCTGGTCCTAGTAAGTAACAGGGTTTGTCACTGTCAGCATAGGCATAGGTCACCATGACAAATATAAAACTAAATTGTGAGATTTTAATATTGTTGACACAGGTCTAAATATCCGTAGGAAGGCTACTGCAGAAAACTATGAAACATGAAGATCTACTACAATATCTAGTGCTAATCATAAGTGCAATAGTGCTACAATTATAATAGCATACTTGCGGTATTAACTTCAACAAAATATTTGCAATCACAGAGCTAAAAAAGAAAAAACAAAATTAAAATCATTAATCCCTGCATAGATTTTAAGACTTTCTGTGACATTTTCATGAAGACAAATTGAAATGAGGACTGTAGTGATTTAGAGTGTCTAACACAGTTATTTTCTATCTGCTAAACCTATAAGTAGTTTATGAAAGATATGTAGCTCTTAATTCATAGTCCTTAATTAAGTTATAATTTTGGGCTTGGATTCACAACATGAAAGATGAATAAAAAATTAGAAGTTTGTTCTATTATACATCAGTAGTAGTGCATGGCTGGCTAATTCAATTCAAAGACTTTAACCTACTGGTACTGTCTCTGCTAGACTGGGGGAGGAAACCTTTCAAGCACAAAATAGTAGCTTCAAAACATTGCTAAAATAGTAGAGACTATAGGATAGGTGCCAAACTGAATATTTTTTTATAATCCCAAGAAAGTAATCAGATGAGCGTCTTTGAGGATCCCTTCTCCACATCTCAATGGATGAAAATAATCTCCCTTTAAAATGCCAATAGTGCAACCCTCCCCTGTCTTCAGTTTAATGAATCCTTTATATCTCTATAAAGTGAACAGGACACTTAAACTTGTCATGACTCATTTGTGCTGCTTTAGCAGTGCAAAAATGCCATAAGGAATCCCCTTTTTCCAGTACAGCAGAGAAGTTTTGATGTTCCCCAATCCATGCATTTGAAAGTTTCCTGTTCTGATAAAAAGTTTAACTTTGTAAAACCTTTAAAAATTATGAACCTGCCCTCATAGTTTAAGGGGCACCTGAGTTATATAATCTATTATGTTGTTTGGGACTTTGGCACTCTCTTCTATTCCCAGCCATGCATACGAAAGTGGTAGGGAGGAAGAGACTGTAAAACAATACATATGCTGTCAGACAAAATCCCTGTTTGAAGGGGCATAAATAGCTGACATTATGACTATCAGCGTATGACATCATGCTCGACTATATTATCAAGACACATCATTTTTAACATCAATAATCCTGCAACCTCACAGCAAAAGCTGCGTGAAATCACTTAGCAGTTGTCTGTAATTAGCTAAAAGGCACAGGTGAGTACACAGAAGAATAACTACTTGTTCTTTTTTAACATATGGTAATTAGGTGGAGAAAAGTGGTGGTTCCTTGTGGGAAAATATTTTACCCATTAATTTTAACCACAATAATGTAGTCACAGCATTTGGATCAAATTGCAGAAAGGATAAAAAGAACTGGCAGCATTGCGTTTCACGCACCGATATCTAATCTGCATTTCTTTTTCTGCATCATGTTCTTCATAGCATCGTGATGGCTTTCATAGATGGAGAGAATAAGGTTACAAGGACATGCAGTAAAAACATACTCAGACTATAAGAGAGAGAAAATGATCTGGCACTCAAAATCATATTAGGACCCACATACAAAATTTCACTCTTCTACTTTTTCTGTTTGTTTCAGTTGAGCCCCATTTTACTTAGAATTCAAATTCTTAGCCCTAAAGAATTCTCATATGATTTTATTCTTTATATAAAGAGAAATTATGGGAGAATAAATACAGTATATATGTGTGTAGACTGGCTTTTACTGCTATAACAGGCAGTTAGGTGGTAAAAGACTGAAATTAAGAGAGTTGCATCAGCACGATGCTGACATAGTATAGAGGAAATCAGTCCCATTCTGGATTCATTTTAATGCACAATATGAAAAGGAGAGACAAGAATAAAATTATGTTTATGGCTTGCTGGTATAACCAGCACCTCCTACTGCATATAACTTCATTTGAACAAATGCAAATGATTTATTCATATACAGTAGCTACATCTTTTTAGCAAATTCTTTTACATTAATTTCATTTGAATGTAGACATCTGCTGAGAAACCATAAAGTATCAATTAAGCTTTCTCTATGTGTCATTTAACTGAAGTGTTTTCATCATAGACATGACCATTGCCTAATTCAGGATCAATTTGTATGCAAACCAAACCAGTTTTTAAGTATTTGGAATCAATCACTTGAATATTGAAAGCTCCCTATATTTGAAATATTGAAGTTACCCATTTAGTGAGCTACATTCATGCTGTGCACTGAATAAGGCAGGAGTCTTGTGAAAAAACGTTGTGTGATTATGTAATTAATTCCAACACAGATGTACAAAAGGAGCACTGGTAATCTTTGCTGCAGCTTTTCCTTGCCCTAAGCAGCTGGCTTTACAATCTTACCTTTCATGTAGCAAAGCAGTGCTGCTGGTTTAATACAATTGCCTAGGGGTTTGCCTCTTCTTTTTTTTTTTTTTAATGGGCAAAATAATAACTAAAATGTATACTAAAATATATGGATGCATATTGTCTTCATATTGATTAACAACAAGATGTACGTTGTAACAAATTAGAAAACTTAATTCTTCTATATTAGTCTCCCTAGTAGATTTTTCTTTTTCCAGCGCAAAAGAACATCTCCTGTGACCATTTTAATTTTCCAAGTGACGCTTGCAGGCCTCTGTGACTTGAACGAAAGTAATTGCAAGTCATCCCTTGGCTGCACCTCCCTGTGGGAGAGGTGGTGGAGAGAGAGAGCGCAGCCCTGAGTGACACAAGCATGTGGTACCCCAGCTCTTGCCCACATTGGTGTGCTACCTCTATAAATAGGATAGACAGTTGTGCTCCCACCCTCTGACCTGGCCTAGAAGCCATGATGTCCCGAATACAAGGTTATCCTATGGGCAATATCTCCTTTGGCTTTAGAGCTTCTGCATTAAACCTGGCTTCACACAGAACCAGACAGCTTACAGCTGTCTACACTTATCTGTACCACAATTCCCACACTTTCCTCTCTGCTATGTGAATTATACCTTGCTGAATGCTTTTCAAAAAACTTTGTGACAGTAAAAGAAAACAGAGCTGAGTATTGACTCTAACATTCAGAAAAGGAAAATGCTGTAGTAATTATAAACTTTTCTATTATTCTCCACAATTGCCTTTTGATTTTGTCTCCTTTTCCTTCACAGCTGAATTCCTGTCATGTTTTCCTTCTGCTCCAGTGTATCTCTACATCATGCCTTCTCAGATCTGACTCTCCATATATTTCCCTTCACCCTTCTCTTCTCTTTTATTCCTAATAAATGTACAAGTATGCTTTTCAGAAGTTTATGACTTTGATCTTTGGAGTAAAGTTTCACAGAAACCTTTCTCTCCCAAGACAATTTCAATCTAATAAACCAGGCATTGAGTGCCGAGACGAAGCTATGCACTGAAAGAAAACATCTGTGGCTGGCTGGCTTGCAGGGTTCACTCATCCTGTCCTTGCAACCTCCTTCTCATTCAAATGGCCTCATCCCAGGCAGCATTTTCAGAGGGATGATCAGCACTTTTGCCACAAAGGGAATAAAGACATACAGTTGCAATATACGGGCAAAGATCTGAAGTTGTTTCTTTCAGTTTTCCTTTCTTTTGGCAGCATTTATTCTTCACTGTTTTCTCCTGTGCAAGGTGGGCTGGTGGAAAGTTGCAGGAGCATTCTTCAGAATAGACAGGACAATACTGAGAGAAAATCTTCCTGGTCAGTCTGGTAGATAATCTTCTGCTAACCTCTTGCCCTGACTGTGGGTAAGCAGGGGAAAAAGGAGACAAACAATCTTTATGTTTAATATCCGAAGCATTAAACTGCATGTTTTAAATTAAACAATTACTCAGCAATGTGTCCAGCCATGTTTCTATTGGTGAGGACTTGCTTAAGTTTCATGAATCTTAAGCTTGTGTTGAGCTGAAAGATGAGGTATTTTATTGAAATGACATTTGAACCAGAATAATTTTCTGGTTGATATAGTATAATGTCACATTTTGAAACAGATTAATATTCTACCAAGTGGTTTTAGCAGATTTTGCCAAGCTAGGCTATGAGTGCTTCCTGTCAAGCTGCACTGAAACAAAGACTGGACCTTTTCCCATTGAGAATCACTACTCCAAAAAAACAGCTTTTGGATGAGAAAAAACCCCCATTTTTCTGTGACTCACAGGCGTTTTGATTTTCATAAAAATAAAACAGAAATTATCGGAGAATTGGCATATTTCCCGCCTCATGTCTACATGCTCCCTGCATCAGACTGCACTCAGATTATGATAACTGCATTCAGGAATGAAGAGGTGCTCCAGCTTCCCTTGCATTTTCACACAAGCTGCTTGCTGGGATGATGGGTGGGTCCACATCTGCTGCTCTTTTCTTACCAAGTAGCTGTGGTGAGCTAAAGAGCAGCTTGCCCCTAGGCTGACATTTCGGAGACACAACTTTCTGGGTCACCACTCCTACGTTTCTAAAGCAGGTCAATAACATGGTGGGTTTGAGTCTGAAGCACATTGTCAAATTTTTTATTCTCTGCCTCTGTCAAGAGATTAAAAGCACTTATTTAATGGATCATTCAGAGTTCAGAGACCATGCAAGATGCCTCTTCCACATTGTCATCTATAGGGTAAGCCTAGCTTCTGTAATAAAAATTGTGAAACATGCAAAATTGATGAACAAGCTATTTTTTTTCCTCTCAAGAAAGTACATCTATTTTTAAACAGTGTATATCCGCTGTTCTAAGAGAATGAGTCTGGAGTTCTACTGGTTTACTGCTTTGTCTTCTAAAATAATTATATGATAGGCCAAAATCATATTTTAAAATTTGAGAAATTTTACTTTCTTCATTTTTTTTTAAATATCTGATACTTAGTCCCACTGAAACAAAATATACCTTATTCATAATGTTTATTTAAAATAAAAGCCCTTAAAAGCTCCCTTTTTAAAGTGTTGCTTAAACTTTTAAAATTAAGTAACTTTTAAAATAAAAAATAAACTTTCTCTTTGAAAATTCTCAAATAATATTGAAGTCACTTGAAACAGAATGAAGAGTTTATTTCAAGCTGAAATTCTTATAAAATCACTAATATTTTCTTCTCCCAGCTGAGCTCTTCTCAAGAGTTCAGCTTGCAAAAAACTCTGATTAAATATGTTCAGCATTAGTTAATCTCCACTTCCACTGAATTGGTAGGAATTCTAATGAACATTAGTGGGAAAAGATCTCATTTTAAAGAAGATATTTAATCTGAAAGTTTTAATTTTAACTATGTCAGTAGATATCCAACAAATCGAAAAATATTAGGGGAGTGAGGGTTTTTTTTTTCCCTGAGGCCACAAGAATAAGTTTTGATTGTCATGCCTAAATTTTGGTAATTTTCATTTTGCTATGTTTCAATGAATGGAGGGGATTGACCCTAAGGGCATGGTTAAGTGTGTATAGGAAGGTGTTTCTCTAAAGTGTATATAATTTCAGTTCTTTGGGATAACAGGCAACAGCTCATAAGAAAGTACCATCCAGAAAATTGCTGTTGTTATGAACAAGCGTTAAAATCTATTAAAATTTTGTTTTCAATATTTATATTTTCCTCTGTGATTTTTATATGCATAAGAAAGTATATAAAAGTTCTGTTTTATCAAAAAATTCTGTACAGAAATCCTTTAGCTTCATTAAATGTGTTTTATTTTACATGACTGTGGATTTAGCGGGTGCAGAAAGTCCTTGTCTTAATGATGTCAAAATATACAGTCACAGTAGTCCCGCGGAAACTCTGTAGCTTCCGGCCCATGCCAGCAGTGATGGGTAATGATGGTAACAAGAAAGGCCATAGAGCATCACAGGAGATTGCCACAGGGTTCATTTTATTATTAAACAGAAAAGAAAAAAAACCACAAAAAACCCTTCTGATATGGAAATATTTTTTTCTGGTTTTTTTTTTTTTTATTCTAACCAATACGTCTTTAGTCACTTGCTAGATGTTCTTTATCATTCTTTTTTGCCCTGAGAAAGCATAGAAAACAAATGCTGACATATCTAAGTAATTAAATATTCTTTGCTTAGTAATACTAAACTAAGATTCTCGGGATGAGCTCTGCATGTTCTAATTTGTTTCAGCTGAAATATATTTAAATATTTTTATCCATTTGTCATTCTTAACAACCATTTATTACATAGAAAGTACATCAATGTGGCCTTCTTAACTGGGCCACAAAATTTAGACACTGGAAATTTAGAAGTCCAAAATTAGGTGGTGTGTCTAGTACATTAGTCTCATTTTGGATTCATAAAAAAAGTAGGAAGTGTTACTCAGCTGTAGCTCTTTGTCTTTCTGCATCTTACACTCAAACCCAAATAGGTATCAAAGTCAGAAGTATACTATGAATACAGCAAGACTGGTAAAAATAGAAGCTGTATAAAAGTATCCAAGGGTCTTACTAACAGATTCAAGGAAGGAGAAGTAAAAGAGAATGTAGCATAATAGCATTAAGAGGGAAAGCTAATTTCCGACAGAAATGTAAGAACTGAAATTCAGAATTAAAAGCTGTGATCATGGTTCAATGCATTTACTGTAAATTAGGAATAACATTTCTGAAGTTTCTGGAGGGGGATAAGCGTAAGTGAAGAGAAGACCTAGTCATTGAAATAGCCAAACAACTGAAAAAGGTTGATTATTTTTTCAATTATTCAAAGGTATATGAAACCATGGCCAAAATATTTTAAAAAATGAGAATTATGGAGAGCTGGTATTATATTAATTGTCCCCATTAATTTCATGCATCTGAGGAATATACCATGTAATCTTGTGAGTATAATGTAAGGGAGGCCCATTATCACCATTCCTACCCTCTCTGCTTTATTACCCCTTGGAGGAAGCTTTAGTCTGATTATCTGATACTTGGAACTGATTTTATCAGCCACAAAATCAAAGCAAGTTTTCAATCTGTGATGTAACTTCAAGTGTAGCCATGTTTTTCCCTTTCACTATGTGCTGAAAATAGGTGTACATATGACCGCAATTTGCTAATTAGCTGTGGGAGTTCCTTATTCCTGGGAGCAGAATAGAGGCGCTTGGGATGTGCACACGAATGTGAATAACATACTGAGTTATGTTTCCCCTGTATGAATTCAAGCACAACCCTGAAGTGCAGTACAGGTAAGACTGCCTTAGGTGTCTCTTCACAAGGTGCCCGTTGTGGGTACTCCATGACCAGTAACACCTCCAAGTGTTGTAGGCCCACTGCTGTCAGCAGCAGCACAGCATCTGCCAGCCTCTGAGGAAGCACTTCTAGAAAGTGTGTAATCAGCGTTAACTTTGCCTTCAGGTGTCAAGGGAGGTTGTTGCATGAAGCATGAGATTGTTCCATACTCCAACCTATGCTGCTCTAAGAAGAGAGTGTTTTTTTACATAATCAGCTGTAAGCACTCATGAAAGGGCTTTTTCCCCATCCCGGGCATTTGCAAACTGAGCACCCCTCCCTACTCTTAGTGAATAGTTAGTCCACTTCATGAGAAATAATTTACAGCTATCTCTTCCGACTGTGGATGCTGAGCTTGGGGGCAGTGAAGCCCTAGGTTCCCTGAAAGAGCCACAGAAAGACAAGGGACATTGCCAGGGGAAATTCGAGCCACTGCATCTATAACCTAATTTCCAGTAGTGCTTAACTCAACAGATTAAATAAGTTTGGGAGCAACTACATGCTGACTCTGGTACTTCTGCTGGGTGGAATATATGGGTGTCTAGTCATTTACACATTCTTAGAAAAAATTTGGGAATTAATTGGAAAATTAGAGTCCCGTTTCATTTTGTAGTTAACATTTAGTGTTAATCACGTTTTGGTCCTATTATATTTCACAGCATGTGAAAATCCTTGGAATCTCAGAGGAAGGAAATGCTGTGCTGCTTGCAGAGCTGCATCTGCTATTGCATTCACATCCTGTGAAGATGTTTTGATTTCTCCGTAAATTTTTCCCTTTAAAAAATAATCCCAAGCAGTTATCCCATAAAACTCAAAGCAGCTGTTTTAGAAGTTTTCTAGCCACAATTTTGACTCGATAGTACTTTTACAGAAAGGGTTAGTGGTTTACAAGGCATTCTATCCTGTAGTTTCTTTTTCTTTTTCTTTTTCTTTTTCTTTTTCTTTTTCTTTTTCTTTTTCTTTTCTAGAATAAAAGGCAGGCTGATTCAGTGCAATAGCTGATATAACAGCATGGCATCTTGACTTTTCTATCATACTTTAATACTGTAATTTGCTTGCCTTGAGTTATACCTAAAATCCATAAAAATGTAAATCTTGAGGGTTTGCTCAGATATTTGATGCTAAGATTACTGCAGTGATAACCTTGTAATTTAAACGCAGCCAGGTGGGGAAAGAGGTGAAGAGTGAACAATCTTCAACTGTTGTAATGCCCTTTTTGTATGTAAACACAGACATTAAATCACAATTCCCACATTTTCTTTAGTCTATCATGTATATATTCCCCCATGTAATCAAATTTTTCAAATCTAATTAAATAAACTTTTTCCCTAGAAATGGTAACATGTAAATGTCACCATTTCTGGGGATATTGTTTCTTATTCCTTGAAGAAGCTTCTGAAATAGACTTAGAGTCTGTCAATGAAAACTTACAAGATTTTACAAAACATGTCATAATTCAAGCAGGCTTAGCTTTTTGCAGGTTCCTTCATTGTTCAGCGCTCCTTCTGAGCTGTTTGTGTGGCAGTATTGCACCTCTTGAAAACTCTAGAGGCAAACATATAAAATGGATTTTTAATTTAATTTTCTTTGTCCAAATCTTCCTAATTGCTGAATCTATAGGGATACAAAGTTTCTTTCTTGTTTTTTTTGGGGGGGGTGGGGCAGGGAGAAGTATTTTTTTATCCATTTTTTGGTTTTGTAAATCCTCTGAAGTGTATCATGAAGACCCATTGGAAATTAGTTTATGCATATAAAACCATTTCCCAGTGGGCAGCTGGATGCAAAATATGGAAATGCACAGCTGATTTATATTCCATATACCTCCCAGTCCCTCCTGCAGCACCCAGAGTATCTTAGCTAAGCATACTACTCTTTCCAGAAACACTAAATTTCACCATCACTTTCAGTGGAATCAGCCTCACAATCAGAACCAAAAGCAAGTACCCTGCACTGTGACCAAACAACAATTTTCTCAATCTTAAGCTTGAATAACTACCAATGAAAAAAATTTGTGTTTAATATCAATGTAACTCACTTGATATAAATAAATTCAGACATAGAAGGTGGACCTTGAAAAAGCTTGCAGCAGGCATGCCTGCTACCTTATGTAATGATGCACCTGAGCACTGGCAATGGTATTACTGAATAGACACAAACAATCTGCCAACTTTTTGCTGTAATGCTACACTGGTTTAGCTTGCATCCTGTTCAGCACAATCATAATGTTAATCCTATTTATTATGCTATCTCTTATACATAGCTTCTAACTAATATGTCTTAAAGTTCCTTACGGGGAGGGCACTGGCACAGTTTACAAAAGGGGATATGAGAAAGGAGGAGGAGTGAAGATAGGAAGGATAGTAAAGAATATAATTCCTACAAACTCCTTTCAGATGTAGAGTGTGACCCTCCCAACATTACAATGCACAACACTGGGAGAAAAGAGAAGCGAACCCACATTTTATTATCCCAAGAGCAGGGCACTGTCTTGGTTCTGGCCAGGACACAGATAATTTTTGCAATAGTCAAGAGAGGGTATTGCAGAGACCAGGAGGTTATTCTACACCATCTCATTTTGTTTTCTGGTGGCAGGGGAAGGGGTTCCTTCCAGGTTTTGTAAGCTGGAGAAGGCTGGAGAGGGAGTATTCAGGTATTGTCAGGGATTTCTGTGTGAATCATTTGCCTCTTTCTTGTAACCTCTGTCATTAGTATTAGTGCTGTTACTGTTGTTCTCTTATCTTGTTGTTATTTCCAGTAATTTTTTCTTATCTCAACCCATGATCTTTACTTTTTATGCCTTGAATTCTCTCCAGCCCTCCACAGGGGAGGCGAGGGGGAAGGAGGTGTGAGTGAGTGGTGCATGGTTTGGAGAGGTTTCAGGGGGATCACTAAATTAGAGACTACCGTTCCCAAACCACAACGGCCTCTTAACAAGAGACTTCTTTCCTTAAAATTTTAAATTATCAGTATCTTAGCACTTCGCATTACCATGTGCTGGCACTGACAAATCTGTATGCATCAAGGTGGAGAAAGAACTTTAAATAGTAGATGATTATTAATTACTGTTTTTCATTTTGCTATATTTGAGAAAAAAAATGTTTTTGCATGTGAAAATGTCAGTATCTGTGTCACACAACATATTTTAGCAGTGTCCTGTCAGTTTTCAACAAAGCATGCACTCACTCTGTTATCCATAGCTGTACTCCTCAACATTTTTTGAATTTTTTTTTAACTTTTAAAATAAATGTTGCTTTATTATCAATAATGATATAGATACTTGACACTTGGGCAAAATCGTGAAAGAATAGGGTCAGGGGTCACATACAAGACTTAGCTTTCATCTGGTACCTCAATGACAAGTCAGAAAACTTTTTAAAATTAAGGAGAGTAGACTTGTCTGCAAAATTTCAAGTGATGTACTGAAAATTTACTCCCTGTTGTAAAAAATGTGAACAAAATACTCAAAAGAAAATATTTCTGCTTAGATTTTATGGAAAAGATCATTTATGCCCTTGAATATCTAATATTCTGCGAAGTCTGTTTTCAGAGCACAAAGAAAATTGTGCTTTCATTGTTTACAGTATTAAAGAAGCTCAATGTCACCAAAGAAATGAAACTCAGTGGGACAGAGGAGTTCTCAACAACAGAAGTTAAAAATACCCATCATTAAAAGAATTTCAGCAGCTGCCTAATGCCTTCAAAGATTTCTCAGCAGGTAGCTGAAGCAGGCACCGTGCTACATACTTTGTTGTTTAGTTTGCCTTTCTTCTACCCCAAAGATACCATGCAGTCATTCTCAGAGATGGAGCTGTGTTCAGACTCCACTTGCATCCTTGAAAGGCATTTAAATTATAGTTTAAACAGGTGAAACAGTTAAAATTCTTTAAGCAAATATATCTTCAGTTAGCTACTTCCACTGACAAGGGTAAAGGGATATGGAAAGAGCAGTCCTTTGCTCCCATCATATGAGGGGATGAACTGTTGCTGTTGTAGGTGGAAAACCCAACTCATCACAACATACATCTCTGCAGAGGATGTGAAGGTCATCCCGAAGTGTCTGGAGGTAATACTTGCCTTAAAAGAGGAACTGGATGTCCAGCTCATACTGACTGACTGTCAGAGCATCTTAGAATGAGAATGTTTTTTTGTTATATTAAATATTTAAAGGTGTTACATTTTTTATCACCTCTTCCATACCTTCAGAGGCCTCCTTCTGATATAGGTACTATTACTTATGAGATTTCATTGACAGGAAATCCAGGAATGCAGGTCAAATGTGGTTTAGTCAAGTCAAACTTAAAAAAAACCTCACAAACTTTTAAATGGTCTAGAAAGGGCAAGTGTAGGATCTGAGTGTCTAGATTTAAGAAGAGCAGGAGGTTGTCATGAGTGACATTGATAGAGGGGATCTCTTTTGGCAGATCACGAGACAGCATCTTGCAACAGCTCTTTGCCACTGCTTAACTCTATGAAAAAAAATCCTTACTTTTTTAAGAAAAGGGAAACTTGATTGCACTATACTGAATATACTTTCATTTTAGATAATGGATTCTCAACTTCAAAGTCATAGGTAAACAACCCCACCTTTTGAATTACAAAGAATTACAGGAAATCTGAAAAGGCATCTCATTTACCTTACTCCTCCCAAAGTAATATTTCCTGGATTAGGAAATATGTTACTGCCTATTTCTTATACCATGCAGCTCACAGTAAGTTGTTAGATGGAACTTAACAAGGATTTAACTAATTGACATTAGCTTTCATTACTCTCTAATGTCTCAAATAAAGTAATATGACAGTGAAATAAATTTAGACTAATGTAATATCCAATAAGGATATAATTCAAGGTAGATATTTCACTATTTGAATATTCTTAGCTTCACTGAATCCTCCTGATGAGATCTGCCTTACATATCTCAGCAGTACATTAGAGGGACAGTGATATTTCATAAGAAGAACAGGAGAATTTCACAAGGCAAAATAAAATGCCATGTTTATTTAATTGGACCAGTATGATTAACAATCCCAAGAGACTATCCTCAGATACATAGGGCAGACACAAACTTCTCTTTTTTCATATTTAAGATTCCTCTTCCACAAGTATTCCTGTGGAACTACAGTCACAGCAAGATGATCAAAATTCAACTGACCTCAATCTTACACTGAAGTATCACTCAAGTATGCTCAGTCAAAAAAACTCCTAAATTCTAAGCCTATATGGACAGTGAGTATAAATACAGTTCAGATCTACTGGCATGTCTCAGCTACATTTGTTGGAAATTGAAGACCTCAGAGACACATTTAAAAACTAATTTTTATAATTTGAGCAATTGGTGTGAGGTGTATCTAAATTAAAAGAAAATTAAATTACATCACCTGGACATCAACAATGACACAGAAGATTTATGCCAATACATTTTAAAGGAACACATGGCTAAACATATTTAAGTCACTACATATTTGTTTATGTATTGCATATGTTAGAAATATGTGTAAAATTCTAAAGCACAGTATTTATTTTACAAAAACCATTCAAAGTACATTTAGTTTTATATATTTTGGCACTATATCCAGAGCCACTATTCAAGACTCCTTGAAATTTTTAAATCAGAATCCTTGAAATTCTACTGTAAAATTTACTCTCCTGTTGTAAGAAAGATTATTAATAAAAAATCTCTAGTTTTGAAGCAAAGAACTTATTTCCAAAATTCAATCTTTTTAATTCAATGGGATAAATGCAAACATGGTCCCACTGTGGTCAATGGACCCAAAGGGAGCTATTCTGAGAATGGTACAATCCATTTACCTGTCTTACGCTGTTCCCTGCAGTTAATCTATTTTGTAAAGACCCAGAATTTTGTTTTGATTTTCTGGCAGTAATACTCTTGATACAGTCAATAATTGATACTTGGATTTTCCACCAGAATAAAAACTTATTGAAACTGCAGTGCAGCAAAAGGGAGGAGCCCTTAAATTCATAATCTATGGAAAGATTGGCAATGGAGATCACACCTGAGCTCTGGCATCATACAGTTTATTGGTACAGAGGCTGTCTCCTTTCTAAAAGGACAAGATGAAGAAGAGTAAATTCAAGTGCAAGAAAGGTTCAAATATGTATACTAGAAAAAGCAGGGGTAAAATAAGGAAAGTTTTCAGAAAAAAGTGTGGGGTAACATTCTCACTTAGCATAGTATGTCACTTTCATGACATGGACTTTCTTTTATTTTCATCCAAGGTTAAATCTTACCTACAGAGTTAATTAAGGAACTAAGAGATCTTCTCTTTGAAATAATAATAATAATAATAAAGTAGCACAGTGGATATGTCTATAATAAAGACAGTAGTACTTGCATTTATTAATGATTTTTTGAGAATTGAGTTTATCAACTAAGGTGCACCTTGACATTTTAGAAAAATATGAGATAATTGATTTGGTCTTAATTCAAAATGTCAGCGGATTTTCTGAACATCTACTCTATTTTGTTAGCATTATGGTACTCCTCTCATACTCTCATTATTTATCTCCTCCAATTCCCTCTTCCCATTAATCTTTGAATCTCTATTTGTGTGTGATTTCCCACTCTCCTTCACAATACGATTCCCTCTTTTTCTGCAGTTCTCCACTTACTTTCTGGCTATGATCTTTACCTCTTTCTCATAAACCTGTGGGTTTAATCATTGTACTCAGGCATACAAAGGGCAGTGCAGACCTACTGCTGCACCCAGGGCATGGGGTATGGCTTGGGGAGTGTTCTGCTTAAAACTGTTGTGTTCAACTCCCTGCAGTTCAGCATTGCAAACCGAACCTCATCTAATACTGATGGTTGGGAAAAGGCAAGAAAAGGAAACTGCTCTCAGACTTCTTGTATTTACCAATTGAAGTGTAATAGAAAATTGCTTTAATGATGACATTGTCATAAGTGTTATTAAGTTTTAGCCTTAATGGATCCATTATACTTAAAAAGACACAGAAATTAATTAATAGGACTATTAATGGCACTGTTATTTGCACTATGATATTTTAAGGCCAGTAACTTTTCTAGTCATTATCTTATTCTATATTATAAGAGAGTCTGAAAGGAAGCTTAATAACTGAATAACGCTTTTCTGTTCACTGATTCTTTCTTCATTTTTAAAATGTTTATTAGTTATATCTTCCTTATAACATGATTGCAAAATAATTACAATCTTACTGGTGATGCTGCATTCTTTTGGTTCAAAAATGATTAGCTATTGCTCTTGCAGTCATACTTCAGAGTAAATCCTGCAGATTTACCTGTGAGGGACTACTTCTATAGGGATAACTCCTGAGCTATCTAATAGCACTATTTATGTAGGATGCTCTTAGGTGGCATCCTGTGGGTAACTAGAAAAAGTAGTATAAAATTACACCTTCAGAAGACCTTCTGAAAGATGCAAATTTTTTCCCAGTTTTTATTGGTTGGACTAAGAAAAGATGTTTCCTTTAGATTCCAGGCTGGCTGTGCTAACAAAGTTTGTTTAATTTTTATTACATTGTGTAGGTCTTTTACAGAAAACTCTTTCTATGGAGCTAGATTTCTAGGTAGAACTTAGGCTCAGCTTCTCAATGCCTCTCTTCTTTCTGGGGAAAGAAGATGCCCCCAGGAACAGTATTTGTGTTCTGTGTAAAATGCCTTCTGGTCTTGAACTGTAGGACATACTAGGACTCTACTGTCGGAAAGGGAAATACAAAGTAAGTGACTGGAAAATGCTGAGGAGAAGTTTGTATTTCACCCATCAAATACAGTTCAATCCAAGCAAAGCATCACTGTACCCCTCCACACACCTGAAAATAACATGCGCTTTCCATTTACATGTAATTCCCACCAGGACAGCTTCCAACCATGATGGCTGTGACTGCATCAAATTCTAGACACATCAATGGAATCGTGAATTTGTCTGTGGGGCTATGGTTTTAGTCTATAAAAGGGGATGATGCAATGCTAGTATTCTCCTTGTTTTTCAACTACAATTAATACAATTATAATTTTCTTACCTTTCCAGGTCTTCTGAATAAACAAGTGTCCTAAAAATACAGCATGTGGCACCATCCAGATTTCCTGTTAAAGCTGTTTTGCCTCCCATTACAATTGGTTCACAACACAAAAAGGAAGACTGAGACTATGGTGCAAATCTTTTGAGGATATGACAAGGTCCAGAAACAGCTGAAGCAGGCATACTGTACCTCAGTAAAATGTAATTTTTGTACCATTTCCTATAGACCACAAGTTTTGTGTTGGTCTGACAAGCACAGGTTCTCTAGACCTGTCTAGGCTTCTTTTGTTCAGACGTGATAGAAGTTTATCTGGCAATCAGATAATTCCAGTTCAAATTTATTTTAGTTTAGCTTTAATTTGTAGCAATAAGAATTGTTTACTCTGTATACATTGAATGACTAGAAAAATATGGTATAGAAGAGCGCAGAGACAGAGTGATGCTAAATGGTCCAGTGCTGGAAACACAAATATCAATTGCCAAAGGACACAACNCCCCGAATTCTCATTGCTTTATAAAAAACACTCAGTCTTGGGATGCAGAGGAACTTTGGAAAGGTGTGTTTATCACANTGATGCAATGCTAGTATTCTCCTTGTTTTTCAACTACAATTAATACAATTATAATTTTCTTACCTTTCCAGGTCTTCTGAATAAACAAGTGTCCTAAAAATACAGCATGTGGCACCATCCAGATTTCCTGTTAAAGCTGTTTTGCCTCCCATTACAATTGGTTCACAACACAAAAAGGAAGACTGAGACTATGGTGCAAATCTTTTGAGGATATGACAAGGTCCAGAAACAGCTGAAGCAGGCATACTGTACCTCAGTAAAATGTAATTTTTGTACCATTTCCTATAGACCACAAGTTTTGTGTTGGTCTGACAAGCACAGGTTCTCTAGACCTGTCTAGGCTTCTTTTGTTCAGACGTGATAGAAGTTTATCTGGCAATCAGATAATTCCAGTTCAAATTTATTTTAGTTTAGCTTTAATTTGTAGCAATAAGAATTGTTTACTCTGTATACATTGAATGACTAGAAAAATATGGTATAGAAGAGCGCAGAGACAGAGTGATGCTAAATGGTCCAGTGGTGGAAACACAAATATCAATTGCCAAAGGACACAACAGGCATGCAACTTGGAAGTTCAGGTAAAAAAAAAAAGGTTTTTAGAGATTAAAAAAAAAAAAAAAAAGAATAATTGAAAGGTAGTAGAAAGAAAGGACATGTAGATGGACTAAGTTAACAGCAGGCATAAAAATCAACCAAAGCAGACCCAAGGCTGAGGAAAAATCATGTGAGCCTTGGCAAAGAGGAGAAAGAAGCTTCAACCCTAATATCACTTTCCTCCAATGGAGACCTCAGAATGCTCACCTAACCCCCCCCCCACCTCACTCCCGCGCAAGCTC